>VHZZ01001027.1:96712-109668 GCA_009801015.1 Silene noctiflora | reverse complement strand
TACGTTAATAAAAATACACATTTCATAACCTTTACTCAATTCTCTTTGCTTAATTTTCCCTTTCAATTTTTTTTATATCAAAATAAAATGGAGTAAAATATTGGATATTAATAAAGTGACGATTTAAATAATATCCTCAAAAATAAAATCTCTATATATACCACGCAGTGGCACATGATCTATACTAGTAATAATAATAATTGATCCATCTCCTTGACACCCTTCTCATCTTCCCCTTTATTACCGTAATCACCATTGTTCTCTATTTCTGCTTCCTCTGTACTGCCACCACCACCATCAATCTTTTACTTTATAATAACGTATTATTTGTAAATTTTCAGTAAAGTCATGAAGTGCGTATTTTAATGAAATTTTTTACCACAAATTCTGATGATTTCAATTTATAAATTTTCTCAAATAATTTTAGAGATTTTTTTTTGTTACGAAATTAATAATATTACTTCATATTTTTTTTATACGAATTAAGTACGTGATAAATTGTTTTTATATGAAACTAATAATATCAATTTATCCGTTTTTCATATATGAATTTTAGATTTATACCGGTTTTATTTTATTTTAATTAAAAGATTATAATTTAGTTAAAAAAAGATAATAATTAAATAAAAATAGAGTTTTTCCTTATTTAGCCAGATTCCTTATAGAAAAAAACTTGTGTAAAACCGTTTCCGACTAGGAATCTGAATTAGTGTTTTAACTTGGTCACAAAAGCCCAATGAGTCAGCCCGAATAATTACACCTTGAGCCCCAAGGAATAACCGTTTCATCATAAACTACTATATATATATAAGCGTGAAAAATTCTCCATAATTATCACACAAAAATTCCAAATCAATTTATCTATCAACTCATCAAATCAATACAACTAGCTTTAAACCCGTGAAATTTACCAAAAACCCGACGACAATGACGATACCGATGAAGAAGGAAAGATGGGGAGAGATAGAAGAAGAAGGTGATGACTACAGTTACCTACTACCGCCTAAGGAGGTTACCGGACCCGATACCGACGGGGTGAAAACCGTGGTCGAGTATAAATTCAATGATCAAGGACAAAAGGTTAAAATTACGACGAAATCACGTGTCGTAATTAGTAAGAAGAGTATTTTCGAACGGAGGTCATGGGCTAAATTTGGTGACGCTGTTAAGGATGGTCCTAATAGTGGTGGCCTCACTACCATTTCAACCGAAGAAATCAAAATCGATCGCCCTGGTTCGTTCTCGTTCTCGTTCTCGTCCTCGTCCTTGTTTCCGCTTTGTATTAGGTTACCATTGTTTGGTTTTGTGACTATGGTTAAATTTTTCTTTTAAATTAACGTACCTTAGATTAGGGATGACCATCAGCACGGGCTGGTCCGGCCCGGCCCTGCATGTTTAGCCCCCGAGCAGAGAGCTCGGCCAAGCCCGCCCCTTTTCCTGGCCTGGCCCTGGTCACAATATCCAGACCCGGCCCGCCTCTGGCCCGCCCTTCCCCTTGGCCCGGGCCAGACATAATCCCAGCCGGCCAAGCCCGGCCCGGCCCACCCCCGGTCTGGCCCGGGTCTGACCAGAAGAGCCTGGCCCGGCCCTGGCCAGCCCGGCCCGATGCCATCACTACCTTAGATGCAAGTAGTAGCCGTGACGGAACTAGGATTTTACGTTAGGAGACGAGAAATAGTATTAGTCGTGACAGAACCAAGATTCGAGGTTAACGTCTAGAAATTAATTTTAATTGAGGTAAACTACTAATTTAATAGAGTAAACTAGAAAAAATCCGAACTTTTTTACTAAAAGTTCCGATTTTTTCATTGTTCGATTGTTTGTTTGTTTTATATATATATAAAACAAACAAACGAAGAAGTAATAGAGTAAACTAGAAAAAATCCTTACGGAATGAATTGTTTGTTTGTTTTATATATATATAAAACAAACAAACGAAGAAGTAATAGAGTAAACTAGAAAAAATCCTTACGGAATGAATTGTTTGTTTGTTTTATATATATATCGTAGTGTATATGATAAATGCTGAACGATTTGTGATTTTGATTTTGGGATCGTCTCTGAGTGAATATCTATTTTATGTATACAGGCAGCGGCGACAATGACATGGACAAAGCGAAAGACATAAAGGCGGATCCAAACCAACCAACAAGAGACGGCACCATCAAAATCTGCAGGACCTGTCACCAGAAGGGTGATCACTGGACTGCTGCATGCCCTTATAAGGACCTTGTTCAGTCTACTTCGGAGGTTCTCGCAACCCCTGACCCTAACCCTAACCCGAATCCTACTACTATAAAGAAGTATGTTCCTCCAATCAGAAGCACAACTACTGATCCAAGGCGCAGGAACGATGAGAACTCTGTTCGAGTCACTAACCTGTCTGAAGACACCAAGGAAGCTGATTTGCAGGAGCTGTTTGAGCCATTTGGTCATGTCACCCGTGTTTACGTGGCCACTGACAGGGCTACTAACATGAGCAGAGGGTTCGGGTTTGTCAACTTTGCAAGAAGAGAAGATGCTCAAAGGGCCATTAATAAACTCAATGGTTATGGTTATGATAATCTAATCCTTCATGTTGAATGGTCTGCTCCTAAGGCGTAATTGCATTATTCAGATTACACAGTGAGTTTTGGTATGACACGGTCGGTTTTATAATAAGTTTATAATCAAACTAGCCAACCATTTTAGAGGATGGGATCATAATTTGTAGTTTACTTTTCCCGATATAATCCTATGTTGTTATATGTACTCTTTGATTTTAATGTTTTAGCTCGTCTATACAATCGATTGTATGAACACAATATTGCGATTTGATCAATTTATGAACCACAAAATCTTGTATAAGGTCACCAATTGAAGAGTTGCTACTAATCTAAATCATGTACATCAGTACATGGAGGACACAAAAATAAACAATTTTACAAGTTTAGTGTTATAAATCGGTTTTTAAGTCTATTCACATTATTTCACGGTTGCCTAATTGACCAAATATGTGGGTAGAGTAGATCGACCTGGCCGAAGTAACGGGCCAACTTGGTCCAACCCGACCAGCTTCACAAGTCACATTTGCCCGGCCCAGCCCGCTAGCTTCATACGCGGGCTGGGGTCCGAGTTCTAAATTTGATACTTGGCCTGCCAACAAAAATTTAGCAAGGCATGTCAGCTCGGTTCGCCCAAACCCGCCTAAAACCTACCACGTACCGGGTCCGGGTAACATCCCCCACAGTCCCGGACCAGCCCGCCTCATTCACGGACCGATTAAGGGCCCACTGTGGTGAGCCCGGCCCGTTGCCAGCTCTACGGTGTGGATAAAAATATGGATTGGATTCGTATAGATCCATTTTTATTTCATTTTCTTAAAAAATAAATTAACTTAAATAAACATTTAAACCATATCAACGAAATGACCCGTATCCGACCCGACTCGAATGCCAGATTTACTAGCCTCCTGGCATCATGACTTGATCACCAGAGAGAATCTTACTGCAACATGACAAGCTGTCTGTTTTCACAATCTAGTGAAGTGGTCTCACCATTTATAGCACAAGTACATAACTATCAAAATCAACCACTACTTTCTCTCTCTACAAAGTTTATCAACTCCTAACTTCTCTCTCTTCCAAATTATCTCTCAAAGATCCGAGCTTTGCCTCCCATGGCGTCGCTTCTTGAATCTACCTGGCAGGTTGATTGCTGCATTCTTATAGTTTTCGGTTTAATTTGCTAAATTTGATTAATTAATTGATTTGATTTGATTTCATTTGATTAGTTTGGTTAATTTGATGATTAATTAGGGAAAATTTTGTTTAATTTGATTGTTTTGTGCTTAGATTATTGTTGTTAAATCGTTCTTTTGGTGATTATGATTGTATATAATGTTTATTGAATTATACATGCAAGATTGTGAATCATGATATTGATATTTTTGGTTAGATTAGAGACAATGTATTCGCCGCGGCGTAACTAAGGGGGGTTAGCAGAGGCTGTCGTTCCCAAGCATTGAAAATTTTTAGCTGAAGCTCTCGGTTTTTCCCCATATTTTACCTTTATTTCATTAATAGGCCGCCAGGTCGGCTTCCTGAAAAAGGGGGCACCTAGCATAGTAGAAATAGTATTGAATGGATGAGTCTTTTGGTTAGATTAGAGACGATAATGCCATTGGTCGCCAAATTTCCTTAGCCTTATAGCTTGGGGATGGGCGAGTCTATTGGTTAGATTAGAGACGGTTAAATGCCACCGGGCAAATTTCCTTAGCCTTATAGCTTGGGGATGGATGAGGCTTTTGATTAGATTGGAGACGATAATGCCACTAGCCAAATTTCTTAAGCCTTATAGCTTGGGGATGGGTGAGTCTTTAGCCTTATAGCTTGGGGATGGATGAGTTTTTGGTTAGATTAGAGACGATAGTGCCACTAGCCAAATTTCCTCAGTCTTATAGATTGGGTATGGTAAGGCAATTAGTTAATGTTTTCACACATGCCCGTGGAGTAATATATTTTGCTCTTTTGCATCATCAGCTACCACTAAGTCTTTGGCTTTAAAAGAAAGGACAAATCTTTCGCATTTCATTTTGAAAGAAAGATGGTATGGCGGTTTCAGTGTGAGACAATGTGAGTTTCAGGTTCCCTTTCCCCGTAAAAAGTGTCATGCTGTACTCCCTTACCTGTATAATCGGCATATAATTCATATTGATTTTGTGTTCGGCACTTTACGTCTTCCTCGTCTTTTCTGTGATTATTGTGCAGTAGAGGCGTGTGTTATCCTATTGCTAATTTGATTTATATTTAACCCTTCTCATTTCTGATGTTGCAGTACTTGATCACTAATTTCAGTGACTTCCAGTTATCATGCATTGGAAGCTTCATTCTTCATGAGAGTGTTTTCTTCCTATCAGGACTCCCTTTTATTGTCCTCGAGAGGCTTGGCTATTTTAGCAAGTATAAGATTCAGGTTTCACTGCTGTATTCTACTTTCACATAGGACATGCCTACTTCACTTCAAATCGTCACATAGTTGTCGTGTTCATTTAGCTCTTCTTCTTGTCAAAATCTATGATTACTTTGAATGTGGGCTTATAGGAGCAATGAGGGCCTTACTTGTATTACTTAGTTACTACCTCCATCCCATGACTTTGATCATTAATCTCTGTACATATATGTAAGGTGCAATGCTAAATTTGTCACGTTTGATTTATCAAAGTAATTATTGTGAGAAAATAGCGCTTAAAGTGACTATCGAAGTTAAAGGGGACAATGTAAGTGAGTGGAAGGAGGGAGTATCATCTACAACACATTGCCCTCGCATTATGTCCCGAGTAATTTTTATTTTTCTAGTTACTCATCCAGGTGTGTTTCTTTTCAGGCTAAAATAAACACTCCTGAGGCACAGGGGAAATGCATAATCCGCTTGTTGTTGTACCATTTTTGTGTCAATTTGCCTGTGATGCTTTTATCCTATCCTGTCTTCAGAGCTATGGGGATGCGTAGCAGTCTTCCTCTGCCGTCCTGGTATTTTATGGTTCTTTATTTATTGTAGCTCTTTTTTTTTCATATACAGCATGCTATGCAGCGCCTTACCACCAAGAATTTTGTTAAGATTTGTGATTATGTGACTAGACATTTCTAATGTGACGTTTTCTGATTTTGATTACAGGAAAGAAGTTGTATCTCAGATAATATTTTATTTCATCCTTGAAGATTTTGTGTTTTATTGGGGACATAGGATACTACATACAAAGTGGTTGTACCAGCATATCCACAGCATCCACCATGAGTAAGAGATCGATCATCATTTTCATTTCTTACCATTTCATGCTCATGCTTGGTTTTTTGTTTCATCTTTGTGTTATAATGTGACATGCAGGTATGCAACACCGTTTGGACTGACATCAGAATATGCTCACCCAGCAGAGATACTCTTCCTGGGATTCGCTACAATTGTTGGGCCTGCCATTACAGGCCCTCATTTGTTTACTCTCTGGCTGTGGATGATGGTAAGAGTCCTCGAGACTGTTGAGGCACACTGCGGATATCACTTTCCTTGGAGCCCTTCAAACTTCATTCCTTTATATGGAGGGTAATGTCCATGAGATCGATTTTTCGTTTTTTTCCCACCCCAGTTATTTTAAGCTATCTACAGCAGTTCATGTGGATTGATTTTCTTGCGCAGTTCTGATTTTCATGACTATCACCACCGGTTATTGTACACGAAGTCTGGGAACTACTCATCAACTTTTGTATACATGGACTGGTAAGCAGATATATCCAGTTTTCTGTTAACATTCCAAATTTCAATTTTGATTTTTTCACGGAGTTGAGCAATGGCTGTGTTTTCAGTTTTGCATACTGATTCAGGAGCAATGCTCGATTTGTTTGCGTAAATGAAGTTTTCTAACTCAAATATATAGAACCAAAGTATGTGCATATTAACCATATGGGTAACTCATCAAGATTATGGTATAACTAGTCCCCAATCTTATGCTTGAGCTGTTCTCTCTTTCGAATTATTAAGTGCACTAGGTGAGGCAAGTATAAACTGTGGAACGTGATGTTACCACCAACCTGGTGTTTTCCGATCAGAGTTTACACTCACTAAATAGACTCGGGTTGTGACTACTTGTGGTAACTCAAAATGCATGTCAATTTTCTTGATTTGTGCTTATCACAAATCTTGCACTTGGCTGAATTGGCCGAGTCTGTAATACGTGATTCTGCAACTATGAAATTTCACAAGGTTTCCATATTTTACTGTTCTATTGTGTTCAGCATTTATCATAGATTAATCCACATCCCATTTCAACATGGATGCGGTTTGCTTTTAATACTTTAGCTTGCTTTAACAACCGTCCCTTTGTGCAGGCTTTTCGGTACTGACACTGGTTTCAGAAAATTGAAGGCTGTGAAGGCTGCTGAAGCCGAGCGCAAGCATATGTAGATTTCTCATAATTCATTTTTTTCGTAGGGAATGAATGTCCTTTGCCTTGCTAATAGATCCCATTCCTTTGATATATATGTAGTGATTACATCTCCTTTTCTTTTCTGTTACCTCTTTTGTATTCCACATTCTTTTTTAAGTTATTGGAAGTGTTCATTTCCGTTTCGTTCCTCTTTTGTTCACCTCTTGCTCAAGCTACTGTCGCAAATTGTAATCCATCATCTGTGAGGTGAAGAAAATCTGTACCCAACAGATTCTAGATTATAATTTCCGTCTTTCAAAACAATTCTTGGTATCTGCAGGAACTAAAATTCCTTTGTAAATATCCTTAAACAGAGGATATAAACATAGTTTTAAATGTCAGTTTTAGCCCCGACTTCTGAACTGTTTGCCTCGTCCTAATTTCATTTGTTTACGTCTTTGATACGACAACACTGCCTTATCATTGCATTCATTGGATAGGTATAATGTAAAAAAAAGGAAGAATACAGCAATTCTGGTTTGATGAATGCTATCAGTTTCATGACTATGATCTCTTCTTTTCCTATATCGAATCGGAGATCAAGACTTTATGGATGAATATGTTGGCAGTTTAAGAAAGGGCTCTCCAACCAATATCTCGACGATAAAATCCTTCCGGCCAGTTAATTTTCTCAACAGCTTGGTAGGCTCTATCTCTCGCTTGTCGAAGGTCATCTCCCTTCGCTGTAACCCCGAGTACCCGGCCCCAAACACTAACCAGATTTCCGTCCGAGTCCAATGCTGTTCCTGCATGGAATATCTTGACAGACTGAGCGGATTTTTCGGTGTTTTCCAGATTGGATATGAGAGTTCCCTTCTTATAGCTTCCAGGATACCCGTTGCTTGCTATCACAACCACCACCGCAGATCCAGAAGACCAGTCTAGTGATACTCCTTTCAGTTTACCTTTTCAAGCAGCAAGGAAGACCCGAGCCAAATCTGACTCTAATCGCATCATCAAAACCTGCATTGCACCAAACATTCAGGTTATACCGTCCAATGTAGACCTGATAAAATTACGTAAGCAGATCAGTAGCTAACCCAAACGTTGTTAAACCTTTTATTCACCTGATACGTAAGCAGATCAGTAGCCCAGCATACAAAACCCCAACAAATTTGCAACCTTCTTCTGCCATCCCTTTGACAGTGGGTAAAATTATGGAACTCATGACCAAACTCTCGAGTTCTTTGGTCAAAACAGGGGCAGGTGACGAGGTGAGCAAGCACCCATTCCACCTGTGTTGGGACCTGTATCACCATCCCCGACTCGTTTATGATCCTGGGCCGATTCTAAGGCTACTGCATTTTCACCATCAACTAGGGCGAAAAAGGAAGCTTCTTCTCCTTCTAAAAATTCCTCGACAACAATGCGATTGCCTGCTGCACCAAAAACACTATTTACAAGCATAGAATCAACAGCCTGATAAGCCTCATCGAGTGACATTGCCACAACAACTCCTTTACCAGCAGCTAAGCCATCAGCCTTGACGACAATAGGTGCTCCTTGCTCACTGATGTACTTTTTAGCAGCAGTTGCTTCGGTAAAGGTTTGATACTACACCAAGTCAACATGTACGATTGAGAAACGCAAAAAAGACTCGGAAGGGTTAAAATTGACATTGTGTGACCACCAAAGTCAGATAAGGACAATACAAATGGGATGGCGGGGAATCCACGGATGTAGTTTAGGGAATTCCTCTGATATTAAATTGACCATTTTTTTAAAAAAAAAATGTGTCAATACAGCAGAACCATATTAGCTGAAACACACAATTTCCAAATTATCAGGTCACCTTGAAAGGTATGCCAGCTATAAAAGGTAGAGTTTTAGTACATGGATGACAGAAGAGTTCTCGAAGAGATTGGCTACTCGACCTACCACCCGCAGATTGTTGCATGCAAGTAAGTAGTACAAGAACTAAATTTGCAAAGAGAATTAATTTTGAACCTTAGCTGTGGGAATGCCATACTTATAACACAAGCTCTTCATGAAGTCTTTAGAACCCTCCAGTGCAGCAGCTTGAGAAGAAGGACCAAAAGTTGGGATACCAAGTTTTACAAGATCGTTTGCAAGACCAGATACGAGGGGGCCCTCGGGTCCCACCACAACTAGATTAATACCTTCCTTCTGACAGAAAGAAATGACAGCTGAACTGTCAGAAGGGTCAAGATTTTAAATGCAGTTTGCGTCTCCAGAACTAGAAATCCCAACATTGCCAGGTGCACAGTACACGATACTGCATGATGGTGATCGTTGCAAGGCATCAAAGTGCATGCTCTCTCCCTCCTCCACCAATCACCAGCACTCTCACTTTCGCTTCTACAATTCCATTTAATAGATCAGTTGGTCTCTTGTGAGATGGTCTCGCCTAAATATATACGAGACCAAACTATTTAAGTAAAAAAAAACAACCATTCGAACACTAGTAACATCTCAGAAGTCAGAAATACCCATTATATATGGGCCTGTCTCATGATAATCTTTCCATGAGACGATCTCACATAAGATAGTGTATATAGAAAGTGGGTAAAAAATAACAATCACGGGAAAGCGCCAAACTCAAGTTTACAAAACTAGAGGAAGGCTACCAGGCTGGCAGCATATAGATGATGCACCGAAATAACTAGCTACCCCTCCCTGAACATGATGATTTCTACCATTTTAAGCAAGAATATATACTAGAGGATTCATAACAAAATTACGGGATGGCAAATTTGATGCTAAAACTCATTTTTATTACCACCCAACCACTTAAGTAAAGATGTTCATTGTCATCAAAGTTTTTCCAGAGTTACGGACAGGCAAAGAGAAGAAGGCGCAGGAGGCGGGAAGACAAAATGAGAATGGCACCAAACAGTTAGGCCACATAATTAAACTTCAAGTTGGCCAGAGAATGAAAAAGTGGTAGGTTACTCCCTTCACTATTCCTTCAATTCCCAGCTACAATAAGCGGAATGCTTGGAAGTTGGAATTAGAAGGGGTATTGCCGAGAGCAAAAGAGCATTGTAGGAAACAATGTGCCCTGATTAACTAATTATTCAACAATATTTTTGAGTCTTGACATCCACAGGTTTTCTACAACCACAGAATCCGTGTTCAAAATTATTTTCTTGGAGCTTGTAATTATGTGTTCTTAGCTTGAAGAGGTAATGAGAATTTAAACTAAAACTAAGTATGCATTCATAATGAATACTACAAACATACAATATTGTGATCTTAGTGACACGTTCAGACGTACTCTAGCTACAAGAAGTTTACGGCATTACTAAATAATTACATGGAGTAATTCACAGTTTAAAACTATCCTCTCCTACACCGACTAAGGCCTTTGGAACATCATTCTAAAAGAAGCTTTGCAAACTTCAAGTGATACTTCCGAAGATGTGAGAGTTTTGTGAACCATTGTTTTCTCAAATGAGCAATTACAATGTCCATCAAATACAAAGGTATTCTACAAAATAGATTTCAAGAGAATAGACACCTAGGTAACTGAAGCTAACGATTGATCTCACACTTCAAACTCTGCATCCAACAAGTTCATTCTATCTCACTCTTTAAACCCGAGAACTTTTATTCATACCATGTACTAAAACTAGTCCACCTCAATCAAATGAATCTCACTGTACAGTACATCACACTGAATAAGAAGACACTAACCTGTTCCAATCTCATCGTTGGCAATGCAAAAAACCATGAATGACTTCCGCCCACCTCCATTCCTCGCACCCACACTCACCATCCAATCATCCAAACCAGAAACCCGTTTACTTGCTACACTAAAGCAACAATTCCAAACATTACTTTTTCTCAATAAAACGCTATCAATCTCCTCATTTGTCGAACAAAACATCGGTGAACTAGTTAATCCAACCGATCCCCTAAATGCACTAACTTTCAACCGTTGTCCAAAGAACATAATCTTTTCACCAGAAACTTGTTTCCATGAATAACAACATCCACTAGAACCCATACAACCATACATTTGAGCTACATATGAACTCATTTCACTTCAATAACCTCCTAAATGCTGCAAAAAAATCACATTTCCTCAATCATAACAAAGTTAAAAACTTTCACCGGGGCTGACGAAATAGCTCCAAATCACAAACCCATCAACAAATCAAAGTAATTAACAACATCAAAAATTTTGGCTCAGTTTCAACAATTAATTCATACCCACGTCATATTTTCGACATCATATAATCAAACCTTTAAATTTGAGTATGCAACAGACAAAATCATACTGAAACAGCAATTCATAACACATTCAGCTATTTGTATACTCCCTCAGTTCAAATTAATTTCATATGTTCGATTAAAATACACCTCACGTATATTGAACAAGCGTAAATTGGCTTGAACGGAGGAGTAGTTATATACAATACAATTATACTAAAACAGCAATTCATAACACATTCAGCTACTTATCAATCCATGCTTAGCAAAAATTAAAATGTACCCCAATAACAAGAATAACTAAACCATGAAAATGCAGGGAAAAAATTACAAATTTACAATAATTTCTACCAAAAAATTACTCAAAAATGTAGAAATGTATGTAGGTATCAAAATAAACTTACTTGAAATTACACGAAATTACGAGAAAATGGTTTAAGAGTGCGTAGCTATATGAGCGTACGCATTGTGTTTTAGCAAGGCCGCAAGGGGTGCGATATATAATTACGGGTCCGAACCGTCCAGATAATAAAACTCGTGTTTATAAAGTCTTGTTTTTTTGGACTTAATTCGGCTCATTTCAGTTCAGTTCAGTTTAGGTTTACTCTTCAAAAAATTAACTCTTTACTTCAGTTCAGTTCAGAGGATTTCAGTCTAAAAGAACAAGGCCTAAGAGTTACTCGAGTAATAAGTAGCACGATTGAGAGGATCTCTCTTATAATACAAGAACTTTTAAGAGACGGTCTCCCACTAAGTATCTAGGACATGAACTTTTAAAAGACGATCTCTCACTAAGTATTTTGGTTACGTGCTTTTACTCGAGTTTTTCTATCGTTACGACCGTTGTAATTGACCATTATCATGATGAATGGAAGTCGGATCAAAGCGAGGCACCGGATGGTTTTAGAAACAATAGATTGGGCTTGCCTAGAGTGATCAAATTGGGCTTGGAGTGAGTCGGGTTGAAATTTTGGCGTAGAGACGAGCAAGTTAGTGAGTTTAGGTCTACTTCACAAACCGAATCATTATATAGTTTTGAAAATACATAGTATGTGCTAAAGGTGGACAGTCGGGTTGGTAGGGAGTGAGCCCGAGCCACACCACGGGGTGAGGGGTGGGGGTGATGGCCCTGGACCGGCCCAGTTGGGCAAAAGGAGAGGTGTGCCAAGCAGGCTGCACAGTGTGGGCCAGGGAGGAGTGAGCCCGGGACTGGTCTGACTTGGAGAGCAGGTTGGGCGGGCCATGTGAAGGGGAAGCCCTGTAGGAAATGGCACAAATGGGACAACCATAAATTGGGGTGTTAACGAGCCAAGTCCGAGTTTGGTCTTGCTCGGCGTGTGCTCATAAAGTAAAACTAGAGTTCGAGCCAATCTCAAGCTTGAGAAAATTCTGCTCATTATCAAGCTTGCAAGCTTTAACGCGAGCTCAAAGCAAACTCGAACTAATTAAGTTTGGGTTGGGCTTAAAGCTTCTAATGGATAAGTCGGCCCTACAAGAGTACAAGGGCTACAAACAATAGGAGTGAAAGACAAAAAATACTATACTAGCTGGTATTTATTAAGACGATCTTATCAGTATTAAATTTAAAACGAATTAATTAAATTCTATTCTTTATAGATTATGAATGAGACAAGAATTTGTTTTTCCTTGTTTTTGTCCCATTCATTTATTACCCGATTGCAAAATGTCGTCGACGTTTTATAACGAGTCGTCGACGCTTTATAAAAAAAAAGACAATTCTACCCTTCCCCCCTCTCCCTCTCTTGCTTAATTAAAAAAAAAACCGACACACCCACTTCACTACCACCACCGCACCACCCCG
>VHZZ01001027.1:66567-81191 GCA_009801015.1 Silene noctiflora | reverse complement strand
TAATAGTTCTTTTTGCTAGTTTGTGAATCATACTATTAAATTTCCTAAAAATAAAACGGAAGAAAATACAATAAAATAAACAATATAAATTTAGTATATCGGTAATGACAACTCTCGTGTTTAGACTACGTTTGAAACCATGAACTATTTTAGAGTTCTTGGACTACCACAATTTGGGCAAAGTACACACTCCATCCATTTCTATACAAGAGTCACCCTTTATATCACTATCGTAAACTGATATTTTAACGGGATTTTCAATAAATAATTTAAGAAAATGATACAAATTCATACAACTAGACCGTGCAATTATATAGACTACTCCAACCGTTCTAATTATTACATTTTTTTTTTTTTTTATAAGAGATACTTCGTATTTAAATTAAAGGTAAATATATAATTAGAACAGTAAAAAGTTCTATTCCGTACTAATTATGTGACTTGTAATACAAGTCAAAAAGATAGGTTTCAAACGAAATTGTGGTTGAGCTACCTGTTATTGTGATTTACTGAATTGGAAGATTTACTGTAGCTGTTAATTGTAATCTAAGGATTAGCTATATAAATCTGCCTAACACACACTAATTATTAACTAAACATCTTCTAATTTACATCTTTAGAAGCTTCCCTAAATTAACCTGCCACAATTATTTTATTCTTTTGTTATCAATCGATTTCGTCCTAGTCTCGACCATATGAAACCATAACGTAGATGTTGATTAACTTAACTGGTAAAATAATGAGAGATAATATAAAGGTTTCAGTTTAAATCTCGTCACCATTCTGGCTTCTGGCTTTTGAGAGTTATTGTCGATGGACTCATTGATGTTCGAGTATTGATAACTCCTAGACCTGGCAAAATTACAACGCCCGAATTCCCGACCCCAACACTCGAATTGAGGACCTGAGATTGGCTCGTAACCAGACCCGACCCCAATGTTTATTGTTGCACATAGTCTAAATAACTTGATAATAACAGATCTGAAAATTATCAACCCCATCCGATCTTATCAGAATTATGGCGAACCCGAAAATGACCAGATTTGCACAAGGTAACTCCGTTTGCCAGGTCTAGATCCAACACTTGAATTGAGGACCTGAGATTGGCCCGTAACCAGGCCCGACCCAAATGTTTATTATTGCAAATAGTCTATTATCCCTAAGTAACTTGATAATAACAGATCTGTAAATTAACCGCCCCACCGGATCTGATCAGAATTATGGTGAACCTGAAAATGACCAGACTTGCACAGGGTAAACCCGTTTGCCAGGTCTAGATCCAACCATTCAGGGAGGTATTCTCGACGGACTCCGGGGTTTTGATATGTCATCTATAATGAAGAAATTCAAGGGATGGACAAAGGTAGTATATGAAATACAATAGACGGCTGTATCTCTTTACATGATGCATACATACATCACTTTAAATTACAAGAAATTGAATCTCAAAGACAATGATAACTACAGATATAAGACATGTTAATTGCAGATTATTATAATCAAACGTCGTCGACATAGATGGTTTCTTGCTTAAACAAGCCACCTAAGATATTCCTTACCTCTTTACCATTTGGTTTCTCAGCTGTTGTTGTTCTTTCCTTTGGAGCCGGTTTTGATTTGGGTTTCGAGTTTTGGGAAGCTGGTTTAACAACGGCTTTCTGAGACGCTAAGTTACGAGCTTTGGCTTGGCCTCTTACAGTAGCGACCTGAACTTTCTGGGTTCCAGACTCAGGGGTTTTGACAGCAGTGGCTAGTTGTGAGCTGAGCTTGTCCCAGGAAAAACCCGAGCCCAACCCTTTAGCTTTAGCTAATAAGCTGTCGACTGTGGCCCCGGCTTGTTCTGCCTTTAGTTTGGCTTCTTCGGCTAGGCTTGAAGCTAGTGGTTCCTGATCTGACAGCTTTTTAACTTCCTCTTCCAACTGGCTTTTGACCTTTTCGGCTTCCCGGGCTTCATCAGCCGCTTTCACAGCTGCTTCTTCAGCTTCTGCTTTTGCGACTGCCTCTGCATATGCTTTCCTTCTTCCGTCCTCAGGAATGGCACTGAAATAATCCACACCTTGTTATAACATTTTCGATCAAAAATATGCTGGATGTACACGTTTTCCCTTTCCAGTCACTGTTTATTCAGCATAGGGGAAGTTTCTAATACTGTACCTCCGACACTTCATTTCTAGCCAAAGACGGTAACTTAGTGCTCGTTTGGTTCATATAAGAATTGAACTCCTATGGTAATCAATGTTTAAAAACTTGGAACAAGTACAAAGGTAGACTATCAGGGAGCAGAATGTGGTACCTGAATAGTTGCTCTACAGATTTCGATGGGGCAGACGGTTCAGTATAAACCGCGACAACCTGAACAAGATATAGGCCACAAGGAGCAACATCAATTATCAGTCCGAATTTTATAGGAAGCATAGATAAAACCAATAAACAGGAAAACACAAGGACTCACTTTCACAGAAATCCTAAAATCCTTAACAAAATCCAGATATGACAGTTTGACAGTTCGACAGCACAAAGAGAAGCATTGCTTGAGTTACTCTTAATCAATAATTTATAAGGATCACAAACAATACCTCCTGATTTTCATCTTTTATCAACTATACAATAGATGGGTAGCAATTCGAATACTCGAAATATTTGTTACCATGACTTTTAAAAAATGTTGTAAGAAGGTTATCATGGAGAATAACAGCATACCTTATCTTCTGCTACTTCTGTATTAGAGAACAGCTCAGCCACAAGGCCCGCCATCCTAGATCGAGTTACCTGTACATTAAGGATTAAACATTAGACCCTTAATTGGAGATCTAAAATTGCAAATCAAATAACACATTCGTCAACAAACCCAAACATTTCATCTTTTGCATACATTACATTACTTTGTAGTCGTTTTCAACTTCTCGTCCCTCAGGTGCTACTACAACTTTGTATGTGCTCTCTGGAGAAAATTCCTCTGTCAATGCTGTCTTGATAAACGTGAATTTGACATCGGTTTGAACTACTTTCTCTATGAGCTCAGTGACAGACAATGGCTTGGACTTGGAGAAGATATTGTTGAAGAATGAGGAAATCCCCTCTAGTACACTGCTAGGTGAGGTGGGAGCTCCTGCAGAATCGTCATATATGATAGCCATGTGGCGTACACCGGCCAATTGGGCTGCTTCCACCACCTGTAACGCGTCTGATGTCGTAACTTTCTTGGCAGGACCATTTTCTGCAGAACCAATGGTGACTACCACCTTGCTTGCATTCCCCATTGCTTTTGCAATTGATTCTGCATCTTCAAACAAGGATTCGACTGCATTTAAACGCTTCAATTCTTCTGCTGATATAATCTGCCACATATCAGTTGGAAGTTGGAGTTAATCCCGAAATTTGCTGCTTAATTGCAGTCAGAGACAGAGCCAACTACATTTCATTCTACAAAAACCAAATAAATTCATCATGCTGTTTCAGTAGGGTTCTGGACTCATCAAATTTACGCAATCTTGCACATACGTTAACATTACAAAGAGGTAGCAGAATGACGCTTGCTCAGACGACCTTTACTTTACAATTGAAAGAGTGGTTAACTCAAAATAAAAGTGCATTTTGTTTTACTCAAAATGAGAATTGCTTTCAGAATCACATCAAAAGACAGTTACTGGACAATAAAAGGAAGCGCAACAAGTTTCGTGAGCCATTTTACTTTGAAAATTGATCATACTGTTTCCCTAGATTCATGTTCAATTCATGTACAAGTCCTATATGATTTTACTAACAGAACACATATGAATTGAATGAATGTAGCAAAAACAGACCTTATAATCCAGGGCAAACCGAGCCAACTCTTGAGCAGCACCAAGATCAGGAACCCCAGCTCGTACCTTATACCCCTCGCGCAACAGCATCTGAGCAATGTGCACACCAGCCAACCCAGTCGCGCCAGCAACAAACACAGTTCCGGAGTCTTTCTGTCGACCAGGACCGCCCAATGCAGCAGGAGTCCTAACAACTGGTATCAGTGACTTGACATCAGATATCTTTGCCCAGTCAAACTGAAACGGGTTAGTCCGGGTTTCAGTCTCCGATGACTGTGGGGTCTTCTTAGCCAAGACAGTAAGCTGCCTCGGGTTCTTAGAATTGCGTAACTTGGAACGGTATGTTGTGGTTAGAAGAAATGAGTTAGATGATGATACACTTGCAGCCATACTGAAGGCTAAGGTATATGAATTTTGATAGGATTTGTCGACTTTTCGACGTTTCGATTCAAATCATGATATTAACTAGGCATCAATGGAGAAGAAGATTATTTGCTTATCCAAACAAGGGTGAGGTAGAAGATCTAGCCAGTTAAGATTAGCCACGAAAACAATATCCATAACAGAAAAAACGACCACCATGTCTCTGGATGACATATTTCTACGGTTTATTTAATGCGGGTTATGACCCGGCCCACTAATATAAATTTATACAGTATGCATTACAAAATATGGGCCTGTTAGCCATTTTTTTGTGGGTTATGACCCGGCTCACTTATAAATATGAGACATTTCCTGTGAGCCGTTTCCAAGTTCAACTCGAGAGAGTACTATTTCTATTCTTCGTGAAAAACATTTTAATCAAAGATAAACGGATTACAAGTTTATTCAAAGCGTCTTTTACAAGAGAGACGGGCTCAAACGTGCACTGAACACATATCTTATTGTAGGTTCCATAAGTCGATTAATTTGTGATTTGTGAAGTATATGGATGCAAAAATCACCATCAAACCGGTTTGTTTTGCGATTTTTTATACACGTCGTAAGACTGTTGCTTGGGTCGAAATTTTCAGCACCGATCAGCTATTAAGGTTTTACGTTTGAAACAAAAAAAAGAGATGGCATTTTATTTGTGCATAAAAAGCAATTAGTTGACCATACACCCAGCTGTATACATCTGGTACTATAGATTTGGAGCTTTATAACAAATGATTTGAGCTTATAAGTACACTTTACGAGCTTTATTGAAAGAATCTGAGCGCCTTTATAAAAAAAAATTAACTCAAAATATTATATTTGAAACTCAAAATAATCATATAAACTCAATAAGATTTTAATTTTAACATGTAAAAAATTTAAATTTAAATCAAAAATTTTAAAAGCTTAAAAAAATTGCATATAAACTCGTTATATAGCGACAGATCACCAACCCGCTTTACATCGCCAGTATGCTAGGTCAATTTGTGACACACTCGTTATAAATCCTGTGATGGCGTATCCACTTAGGTTGATTGATCACGGCTTTGCTCCGTTTGGGTAATGCAAAACCACCCAGCCCACATCTGACTTATATAGCGAATTTATTATGTCTATGTGAGACAGTAGCTCGTTACAAATCCTGTGGTGGTGCATCCATTTAGGTTGATTAAACATGAGGGCATTACCCAGCTCCGCTTGCATGACTACCACCAAGTAACGAGTTTTGAAGGCCATGCATACAACAATGTTTTGGAGAGCAACTGGGCAAAGGATAAACTCACACACTTTCATCAAAAGCAAAAAAGGAGGGGGGTATAACCTGAACACACTTTCTGATTATTCAGTCAACTGAACAATAAAGGTAACAAGGTTATGACGATGATCCAGATCGCCCAAGGACAATTCAGTAACAGAATGTCAGCGTTCTACAACTAATCGACAACCTAAAAGACATACTTAGGTGACCAATGTCGAAAACCAGTGTCTTGTAACTTGCAACATTATGTACTGCGAATGCAGCCGCTCTGTACTAGTGACAAAGGATGACAGATTACTAGTCTAACTATCACCAACTTTGAAAATGTCTGTTCACAAATGTCAATCACTGGTAACATTCTTCTCTTACTAAATGAGCTTCAGGTCTTGTCCACAAAGTAACGAAAGACAGACAGCAAAGGCGAACAGAGAAAACGCCCAAAGTGGGAACTTAAACACTCCAAGGTCGGAATTGTGCCAACATAATTATCCTACAGCTAACATAACTAGAGAATGAAAGACGAACACGGAGGACAGAAACAACTTTGTTTTTGGAGGATGAATGTAAAGCTTGTAATCGCCAACAAGTTCAACGATTAAAGCATACATTACTGATTTATCTTCTCAAGAATGTATATATATTCTATGCTCGAAATACACCATTTAGGACGAAAACAAAAGAGAAACAAGATACGAAAAGCTACAGAGCAATGTTGCATTCTTCCATACTTCCATGTTAGGTTCAGTTAGGTTTAGGGAATCCTTAACATTCATAGGACTCTACTGGATTCAAACCTGAAGCACTTCATAGTTGCTTGAATGCCAACTGAATCTCGTGTCATGCAATCGTGCAACACAGTATAAGAATCTAAAGCCCAAGTCAAATTCCTACTCTACCGCACAGTGTTCAATAATTAACACAACCCTCAAAAACAGGGACAGCAAACACAGTTTTCAGTATTTCAACTAACTTAAGAGTTTTTTCACTCGGAATTTTTTCATTGGACAGGACCAATAGAAAAGACAAACCTAACATACTACCATCGTATAGCAGGCATACATACCTTTAACATGATCAACCCAAATGTAGGAAAATATTACCCAATTTGAGGAGACATAACATACATTTAATAGGATCATCCGAAATGTAAGAAAATATTACCCAATTTGAGGAGGTATCCAAAAAGTAGCACCATGCATAACAACGAAATAAGTCCAAGAACACCTTTCAAGCTGCCAATAATACAAAAATAAGCACGGAGAATAGAGCATGAAATATGAATGTATTGTATTGATCACCTAAAGGTAGGCACTCGACATCTCCAAAAACGCTATATCGGAGGACTGAAATACTTCACCTGATTGTCGCTCAGAAAGTAGGCCAGCTCTGGTTCTCAACCACATCTACTTGGAAAAATCTGATCTATCAATTAACCAGAAAGCGCACTTAGTACCAAACATAACAATATTATTTTGGCATACTTCCTTTCAAGACAGCGGTTATCATCAGATTGAGATAAATTTTACTTTTAGTATATAGTATTATTTAACTGGCATCACCGCAAAAACTACTGAATTGGCACACAAATAAGATTTAAAGTGCAATAAGCTGTCTGAATGATGCTCTGCAGACATTCTACAGACAGAAGAAAACAACCCAGCAATTGGAAACAGTTATTACCAGATTATACAGCAGCAAGTCCTGCATATAGTTGCAGTCAATAGGTTATCTCAGGAAATCGTCAACTATCCATTTCAACTGCCAGCAGCAAAACAGAGAGTACATTAAGGATATATCAACTACATTATAGCATTTTCAAAATAAAGTACACATCACCGAAAACAGAAGCTAGAAATGTTTGGCAAAGCAAAAGCGACAAAAAAAAAATAAGATGTCCGGAAAGAGCGATTTAATGGCGGATGCCCTTCTTTGCTCTAAGTGATTCAAGGGCCTTTTCACGAAGCTCAATCTCAAGTTTCTTCTTTTGTGATTCAGTCTCTTCCTCACTTGAATACTTAGCTGGCACACGTTCACCATTAGAAGCTTTGTCAACCTTTTCATGTTTCTTCAAGTCAGGAGACAAAGTATCAGCATCCTTTGACTTCTGCTTCCGTCTGCTAGCACGCTTTTCTTCCCTCCTCCGACGCCGCTCATCACGACGGCGACGGCGCTCCTCTTTGCGTGACTTCTTTTCTTCCTTCTTTCTCCTCTTAGCTTCCTTCCTATCCTCAACCTCAGACTCTGAACTAGTATCATCTGACACTGCTTCCCGTTTACTTGACCTTTTATGCTTCCGCTTTCCAGTAACTTCCAGTTTGTGATTTTCACTTAATTCGGATTCAGAATCAGAAGAGACACTAGGGCTTCTCCGTTTTTTGCTTGGATTCACCAAGGCATCTGGCCTGCTGGTATCCCCAGAATCTTTCGAAAGGGAATCTATCTTTTCGTCTGACTTTGTAGCATCATCAGGGTGTGATGTAACATCCCTTGCCCTTGATACAGAATCTTTACGTGGTGACCTTTTTGCAACATTGGCTTCTTCAGGCGTAACTTCCAAACTGTCAATCAAGCCCTTCCTGATAAGGGATAGAAACATCTTCCAAAAAGCATGATAATTTAAAATTGAAATGAAACAAACATCACACTACAGAAACAATACCTGGTCATCTTAGTATGTTTTTGTCCTAAGTCGGTAATATCACGGGCGCGGCCAGCAGGCTTATCATAAGGCTCCTGTTTCTTGCCTCTGTAGGGCCAATCAGATCCTCTTTCTGTTGACTTGTGCTCACTCTGTTCTCCCTTCCTATTTTATTGAATTCCAAGGTTATGATAATGATACAGTAAATAAGTTACAACCAACGGCCTTTTTGAATATGAGGTTTCATATATTTGATTTTGAAAAGGAGATTTCATATTATGTAAAAAAATGAGGAGAAAAAAAGAGCAAAATGTAAAAATGTATTTGCAGAGCAAACCTGGAATTTTGAGACTCCTCATTGTTATTCTCTGGACTCCTGCGACGAACTCTTTGACCCTTCAATTCACGGAGAGGACTGTGACTGCCATCCTGAATCGTCTTATCCTCCGTGCCTTTAGTCTTATAAGAGACTTCATATGAACTTGCTAACCTGAAGAAAGGCAACACAACATTTGCTTTGACATTTTACACAAAAAAATAAACGTACGCAATCTTAAAAACTATCATTTTTATACTGAAACTCCGGGCAGAAAAGAACATAAACCTTCTATTATCACCAGAGCTTCTAGTCTTTTGTTTAGGAGACTCCATGTAGGTTGGCGACTTCTCTGGTGAAGGTGATACTGATTGTACTTTCCGCCGTGAACGACTAATATCAGAATGGTCTCTTTGGGGAGACATCGCCATTGATTGTCTACGGGTCACCAGTAGAGGCTCAGCACGATGATCATTCAATCTGCAAGGCCGCACATTCGCATTCACAAATAATATTAGCGAAAGAAAATTGTCAGAATATTGAAAGTTGAAACTAGCCGCAATGCTTAATTAATACTCATGTTTGAAACCAACAATCTTCAAGGACAAGAATGGGGGAAGAAAAAAAAGTGCTACACTGACAAAAAAACATAATGTACAGTTATAGAGTTACCTAGCTCTTTCTCCAGGTGATTTCATCTTAATTGGCGAAGCAGAACTGTCTGTAGCAAGTGACGCAGAGCTGCGGTTAGCAGGTGAGACTGACCTGCTTGGCGAACGAGTAGGCGACCTTCTACGAACTCGAACAGGTGACCGTGACCGTCTTTGTACTGCATACGGCGATCTACGATGCACAGGAGACGGAGACCTGTGCCTCCTAGGAGATGGAGACCTACGCCTCCTTGGCAATGGAGATCCACGTCTATCTGGAGATGGGGACACACGGCGACCTGCATATGGAGACCTTCTCCTAACAGGTGATTGGTACCGACGTCCGCCACCATATGGAGATCTGCGCTTAACTGGAGACCGAGATCTAGGACTTGATGTAGACCTTCGTCTCCGCTGACGAATAGGAGGAGGAGACCTGCGTCGTCTAGGAGAAGGTGAGCGTCTCCGCCGTGGAGAGGGAGAACGGCGACGTCGAGGAGGAGAACGACGGCGTAAAGGTGACCGTGACCGACGTCTAAAAGGAGAAGGAGACCTCCGACGTAGTGGAGAGTGAAATCTACGCCTCATGGGAGATGGAGATCTTCCGGAATGAGGTCTCCGCCTTGGAGAAGTAGACCCCCGAGCTATTGGTTTCCTGGGAGAAACAGACTTAGGAGGAGTTCGACGAACAGTTTCTGGAGAAACCGAATACTTTCGTGGCCTTGGAGAGATACTTTTTGATATACTTCGTTCTCTGAAATACAATTAAACTGGGATTAGTCTGCTGAGAAGAAAAAAAAATATATACTATTAGTAAAAGTAATAGTGAAATGAATCTTTTTGTGTCAAGAAATTTTGGTGTGTAAACTCAAACACCCATTGCCAGGATCCTAGAATTCACCACTACATATGTGGTTATATAAAAGAGAGAGAAAATGACGGTAACTAAAGACATTTCATCTAATTTCCGAGTTACTTTATATCTGAAAATCTAATTTATTTATTTTTACAAGTTATGGCTCTATATTTAAGTGCGAAAAACACAACCATAATGTTCAGTGTTCAACTACCAAAATGTTCAATGTTCACTGTTCACTGTTATGACAGCTTCCTCTAATCACTATGTTAAAGAACAACAGATGACATAACCAACCATGTCCACGGTTTGGGGCAATACCATCTATCTACAATCAATAGTAAAATAAGACTAGTAAGTTTAAGATCACATACTTTGAGTAACTTCTAGAATTTGAAAATGACTTGCTAACTGACAGAGAACGCCGACCACTGCAAACGAGTACCTAAACTAAGTTATGCAGGAGTCTTCAATGAAATTGTTATCAATAACGTAACAAAAATACACATATGTAATTGCACAAATCACAACAAAAAATTTTACCGACGCGGTGAAGGGGGGCGATCAGATGGATACGGTAACCTGGGAGACCTGTACGAGAGTATCTGCATCAGTAATTCTATCATCAAACAAAACAAAATAGTGTTGGTGTGGAACCTACGCCATTGTGTATGATGGCAAATAGTATCTGAGAAGGTGGAGTACTAATTGCATCGACCTCAATTACACAAATACTATATGCAATCTTTTTTCAAACAAAAACACCAGAACAAGGCTACAGCCTCGTTGTTTCAAGAGCAATCAACACAATAAGCTCTATGTGCATGGGAACAACAAATATTTTTATTAGAATGATTCGTGCCTGAAAGAGAAAATGGTCCTATCATTATAATTATGCTACACTAGGTAAAGCCAGTAAAGAGCTTGACTCAAACAACCGCTCTAGAATGCAATATCTACTTGAGTCGGAAACCATAAGCCCTTAAATGTAAGCGAGCATCATAGAATCACAAATAAATAATTGTGTTAGACGGAACATGTCATGATCTTAAAATTGCCTAACCTGTTTCTTCCTCTAAATCCATTTCGAACATCAACTCCATTATGGTCTCCAGAGTGAGAATCTGAACCTCGTTCCCGCCTCCTATTTGATTCCTCAGAAGAACTATTGTCAAGCCCACCATCCTACAGTAGTTCGAGGTAAAGGATATGAACCCAAATAATTGCAGAAGCTAGCTGAATGGCCATGAGAAACACAAATTTAAGTTAACTCAAAAACCCAACTCGTAAGAGGCTAGCTCTAGCATGAAATTAAACAAGTTACCATTTTCCTCTTTTTCTCTTCCTCTGTTTCCCTCTCTTTCCTTTTCTGTATTTCACTTGTTATACGATCAGACTCCGCCTGCAAAAACGTATAATTTTTTGAATCAAATAGTTATTTGGATTTTGATTCGGAAGACAAAAAGCATGTGGCTTGGTATCAGTTCAATGATCAAACCTTTTTCTTCTTGGTTTCCTCCTCTTTAGCATCAAGGAATTGTTGCGGAACGCCACTAGCATTGTTCTGAGCACTGATTAGAAGCGCCCATAGTTCTTTCATAAACTTACCAGTATTTTTTTCCATGAAACCCGTAAGTTGAATTTGAACAGCTTTTCCGTTAATTTCCTGCCATAAATTAGGGCAAAATGAACAATTTGAAAACGCAACAACGTTCATGGTTCACTACTGAAATAAAGAGCAGGTGGAATATAACACGGAATAATACAGGCAACACAAGAATACCTTTCCTTCCAGAAGACCATAGATAAAGTTAATAAGCACTTCATCCTCAAATCCGCCAAGAAATTCAGTCACTCTTTTCGCTATCCACGGCTTAATAACGTCCATCTTGACTTTCGAAACATCAACCTAAGCACCAATGACATTACATAAACAATAAATAAGCTTAAAAAGCTCAAGTCAATCAACATATTCTCATCACACAAATTTACTTAAGCTCGAAAAACGCACCAGGTGCTCCAATTCAGGAGCAAATTTCTGCGATTTAAGGAGCTTCGCTTGCTTGTTCGAAAACCGAGTATCTTGATCGGCCGTCGTACCCTAAGAATTAGCAAATATCCGATCAAAATTGAATCAAACTACACTAAATCTGTGATAAATCATCTTTCAATACACAACAAATCAAACTTCATCTTCATAATCACTAATTAAACATAAAGTTAACGCATTAACAGGAACGATTATTATACGACACACCCTAACAATTAGCAAATATCCGATAAAATTTGAATCAAACTACAGTAAATCAGTGAAATCATCTTTCGATAATTTAACCTAAGTTTAATCAAACTTCATCTTCATAATCACTAATTAAACACAAATCTAACGCGTTCAAAGAACGATTAATCTACGACATAGATCTTCAAATTAAAAAAAAAAAAAAAAAAAAAAAAACAGAAATTAGCAGTAAAGTGGTTTCAATAACGATGAATTTGAATGGAATTAGGCGAAAAACATGTTGAGAGGCAAGAAGAGGATTAATTACCCGGAAGAAGCCGCCCGACATTTTCTAGGGTTTTGAGAAATTGATAATTGGGGACAATCGAAAAGTTGATATAGTGAAGACGCTGATATTCCGGTTTTAGTATGAGAAATTAGGAGTTTGGGACCGATGATATGTGATGGGCTAATAAGTATCGGGTCTTAACTCTTACAACTTGAGTTGGGCTTGGTTAGCGGCATTGGAAGACGGTTTGTTACAATTATTTATGGGTGGTGCTTATTCATGGACGGATTTTACTCTTTTATGGACGTAAATGACCATTATATTCTTTTATTTTAATGTTTTCATCTACTCTTTCATTCTTATTCAATTTGTTCTCTCAATTTTCTCCCTCTAACTTCCACCATCCAATCACACCATCCACCATCCTCATCGCCGTCTCCCCTGCACCACCGGCCAGTCTTGACAACCTCCTTAGGCCGGCCATAAGACGATCTCATAGATTAGTTTGATGAACAATATACAATATGCTTCATATCATACAATAGTGACAATTTTCTTATGGACGTAGATGCGATTTTCTCAAAATGGTTCACAATTTTCTCGAATACCGTCATATATCAGATACCCTCTTTACGTTCCACAACCACGGTAGAGATTGAAATAGTTGCCCCACATTTGACACACATGGAGTCCTTCTCGGCCATCGAGAGTTCAGGAATATTCTTCAGATCTATAAACGTGTCGTAATCTGTCAATTCCTAGTTCCTTGTAATGAACCAGTGTTACCAACAATTACTCTCACACGGTCCACTTTAGTTGTTGTGACAGAGCAGTCATGTATACTGTATAGAGGCGTAAGGCATGAATTTTTAGAGTAATCTTCAACTTGATCCTGCACTGGATAATACTTGGATAGTAGCACAACACAAGCACCATAATCTACTGCATTTATCGAGTACAAAAACCGCTAACAAATCAACTCCTTATACCATTTTACTTAGCACTTAGTAGTCACAATCTCTCAAAATAAGTTGACATGTACGATGTTGCTTTCTGACAAACAGTAAATACTTTATAAGACCAAAATATGATTCAAGACACACAAGTACACTCAGACAATGGATGAAAATATGCAAATTGTTGAACTACTTCAGGTCGTTTAATTCATCAGTGCATTTTGCTAGATGAAGTGAGCCATAGACTTATGCATCCTAAATTCTTGAAGAAGCACGGAGTAACAATCACACCTTGGAATGACTTGTCCTAACTAACCCGTATCCAAGATGACCCGACCTCGTTCTCAGGTCTAGCAATGCTGTAGGAGTAACACATAAAGCCTAACTCAAAATCCATTGGGCACTCGCCGCTGTCCCTCACCCCAACGCCGGCGACGGTGTTACAAACCCTTATTTTGGGACGCCCCTATCTCCCCCTACCCTGCCACCAGCAGCATCACCGGCGGACGTCGTGCCTCTCCCCAACGCCGACGACGGTTTAAGCAAACCCTAATTTAATTAGTGGAAATTAATTTCTTAATTTGATATAGTATAATCAATAAAATTAAAAATTAGAATTATTATTTGATTGATACGAGAATTAGCATCCATAATTGTGTAATTTGACGGATTTGAATAATTTTGTAGATTTGATTAATTTTGTGAGGGAGAGAATTAGAGAGAGTTTTTTTCCTGTTTCTAGTCAAAGGGGCATACAATGGAAAAATAATGAAAAAAAGTCCATGAATGAGTAAAATCCGTACATGAATGAGCAACTACGTTATTTATTTATCTTTTGAATTTTTTTCCTGTTCAGGTTTGTTAAGATTTTGAAGTCATCGGTGTAACACCCCACACACCAAAATGCCTTACCAAGGCCACTTTAGTCATAGTGGTGCTACCATCTCGGTTTTCCGAGGCAGTGATAATCATCAGACAATAAAGAAACGTACTTTAAATAATAGTTTAAACTGATTACAACTGTATTACCACAACTGTGTAACCAAAATACAAGATCCAAAAGGTAAAACTCAAACTACTAAACTCAAACACAGCGGACGCCTCTGACTCGTGATGATCACTCAACCATCCCATGCGCATACAAGCTAAACCTGCTAAACAACTGCTCACCATCCCCGTATGGATCATCACAGATTACAAACACAAAAACGGGGTCAGTTACT
>VHZZ01001027.1:40525-56316 GCA_009801015.1 Silene noctiflora | reverse complement strand
GTCGAAGACTGTGTGAGGAAGATTCCTTGAGATAGTATGGTGCAAAGTTCACTGTCAAGCTCATGTTGTACTTATAAAATTGCATGGGATATACCTTTCCTGCTCAATTTTTGTCGGTAGATCACATGTAGGATAGGAACGGCTTACGATGTTAGAAAGAACAAAGCCATGACGCTGATCTCTAGTTCCATTTTGAGTTCTCAGCTGGACAAAATCTATTATTGGGATTGGCAATGACTTTCTGAGAGAAAAGTGGAGTGGGTCGGGAAAGGCAAAAGGAGATAAATGAGGGCTCTGTTTTCTTTCCCATTTGATGAACCATATCTTTCCATGTTGAAATTTTTTTGGGTGGAAAACACCTATCCCCCTTCTGCCTTTCCCTCCCCCCTTTCCCCCCTTGCTTCAACTATTGCCGTAAGCATGTGTTGTGGAGTCAAGAGTGTCTTTCCATGAGTCTCTAGCTCTGATTATTGCCTTAAAGATAAGAACTGAATAAATAACAGTTAGATAATGAAGTCATGACACCATGTAATTGTTGTTTTTCATGGTGAAGATATACAATTATCAAGGGGCTGTAAACGACGACTACAATGTGGTGAACACGCCAGCGCCTGGTATGTGTAACTACTTACTTTGACGATGTTGTTTTAGTGTGTGCTCCAGCTTTTAATAGCAACACTAATCTGCAAATATGCTTAGACATGCAAGCTGGTACCCCTGTTCCCCCCGCCCAGCATGATATTGGAAATGATGATGACGACGATGAGCCACCTTTGAATGAGAATGATGATGACGATCTGGATGACGTTGATGAAGGAGAAGAGCTCAGCACAACACATTTGGTTTTGGCGCAGTTTGACAAGGTAAGTAGTTGCTACTCCCTTGGATTCTTTGATTTCCTCCTACTTTCCATTTTTAGCCTTCTCGATGAAAACATGATGTTTGGGGCGAGGGCATGAGGCTAATTTAGGTATTTAAGCCTAAAAACATGGTTACTCTACCATAATACTACTTTCCTTGGTTTCTTCCCTTGAAAGAAAATTATAAGAATTTAGGGAATCAGATTAATTACGCCTATAGAGTTTATGTAGTCCGGAGATTTGTCTGTTCGGTGGTTAATTTATCATAATAATGGTGGTTAGGTGACGCGTACCAAAAGCAGATGGAAGTGCACCCTCAAGGATGGCATCATGCGCATAAACCACAAGGACATCTTGTTTAACAAGGTGATCAATTGTTTCTTGCAGATTTTAAACACTGCTTCAGAATATCTATTTCTTTTACTTATTATCTCTTCGGTTTTCTATTGGCAGGCATCAGGAGAATTCGACTTCTAATTTTAGATCCTCTTTCCATAAAGTTCAGTTTGCGAGAGAAAGAAGTATCCCGAGTAGCCTTTGGACATCTCTTGTTCTTGTTCACATTATGTAGATCTCTTAAGAGTTATAAACAGAATCCACATACGCTATTGGGGATCAGATTGGCATGGTTGGCGAGTTGTATATAATGCAAGAGTCGTATCGCCTCTGAAGCATGTGGCTTAGCCAACTTTCACCATTTCTTTGGATTCCATTAGTTTGTAAACATTAAGAAAGTTTTTACCATTTACCAGATAGTATAACATTTTTGCAACTTCATGCAGTCGATTTCTAGCTTAATGTCTTGAGTGGTTGAGTTCAAATTTGATCATGCTTCAGATCAATTTGCGACTTTTTGTTATCATTTCGGATCGTGTTCATATTTTGATGATTTTTAGCAAAATGACCGAGATTATAAAATGATTCACTAAAAAAGTGGTTATGATCGGAGAACAAGCATACGAAACCTAAAGTGATGAACCATTCTGGATCAATCTATAAAAGTTCGAAACACAGAAGGGAAATCCAGCAAATTATGCAGAGATATTATAACTTGATGGCGAGATTATGTACGATTATAGGGATGAAGCTCTACAGTTCTCCAATTCCCCGCGAGCTATTTTGGAATTCGCGGGATTGATACGAATAGAACCACTCCAATCTATTGGTATTCGTAGATTGATGATGAATTGGTGTTTGCTTGCGAAGCACAGAAGGGAAATCCAGCAAAATCTGAAAATGAAAATCATCTCAAGCACAAGAATGCCCACCAAGTGTTTGTTCAAATGCCGCTAAGAGGTTAGTATGTCAGTTTTTATTGGCATTTTTTTTCTCCCTTTTATCTCAATTACAAATGCACTGTTATTGTTGAAAATCTGATGTTTTAGCGTATTTCTGCATGTTTGTGTGGTTTTGTTTCTACATTTAATGATGTTATTCTAATCATGTCGGAAACTGCAAGAGTGCTAACTCAACAAATTAGCACACGATAGATATAGGATTTAGCGACAACTTTGAGTGACCAAATTTATGCTGGACGGTATAGCATTGGAAATTGTTTAGGAGTAGAACGGCGGAAATGATGATGTTAACGAACTTGATGCTCCCCAACCTTCCATTAGCAAGTCATTGCCTTCAGTGTTATAGTCGGATGGTCGACCTTGCTTGGACACTGAACCACTCTGTTTCCTCTTTGATTCAACGGCCACTTTGAAGGATTGAATTTGAGCTAGATGCGGTAGCACTGTAGGATCCCGAGGATGATGGTAACAACCCTGATTCTCCCCAATCCCCTCCACAGAAGTCATTTCCCTCAGGGTTGTAGTCAGACGGCAGATCAGGTAAAATCGTGCTCTGAATAAGATTGTGGACTACTTGCCTCATTGTTGGCCTTGCATCTGCCTTAGGATTTGCACACAGTAGGCCTAACCTCAAAACCAGCTCCATTTCCTCCTTGACATAGTCTCCGTCCAGCTTAGGATCACTGGCCTCGAGAATCGCTCCCTTCTTCCAACAATTATAAACCCGATCAACTAAAATCACGTCCTCTGGTGTATCAGCTTGTGGGTCAATTGGCCTCCTACCACAACCCAGTTCAAATAAGAACATTCCAAAAGCGAAAACATCAGTTCTAGTGCTTGGTACTCGTGTTCTATTAGCCTCAGGGGCGATATATCCAATTGTTCCTACCAGATGAGTTGTCCGAGGGTCACTACTGTGATCATAAAGTCTAGCAAGGCCAAAATCACCCAACCGAGCATTCATTCCTGCATCTAACAAGACATTGCTTGCCTTTATATCGCGATGAAGGACGACTTGTTCCCATTCTTCATGAAGGTACAAGAGGGCGGAAGCGACTCCTTTTATGATATTCAGTCTCTGAGACCAACATAGCTTTGATTTGTCGTCCCTTGTGAATAGGAATTTGTCGAGGCTTCCATTATGCATGTACTCGTACACTAGAAGTAGCTCCCCTTTTCTCCGACAATAGCCTAGGAGCGGTACCAAATTTCTATGTGTTAGCCTTCTCATGCTCACAACCTCTGCCACAAATTCCTTCATCCCTTGCCGGGAATCATGGGATACACGCTTCACAGCGACTAATACACCCGTAGAAGGCAGAACACCCTTGTAAACCTTCCCAAAACCTCCAACACCAAGAAGCTCAGAGTCTCTAAAACCCTTTGTCGCGATAAATAGATCCTTGTACGAGAATCTATGAGGCGCGTAAACCTGTTCCCATGATTCTTCCAACTCTGCATATCTTTTCCTCCTTATGACCCAACCAACAACACCTATCATCAACACCGCAAGAGACACTACACTTAGTATAACAACAACAACCACTCGATTCAGTTTTGACCGATGATTCCTGAATTTCGGAAGGGGTGGGAGTTTAGACAGATCTAAGTCTTGGGCGCTCCCACTTTGGCTCCAACTCCATCCAAGTATGAAATGACTCGTTGAGATTATGCCTGTAGCTGAGGTGAAACCAATATACATGGAATCAAGAAGTATGGTCGAAAGGTCTAGGTACTCCGATAAGAGTGTTTTACTTGGTTTCGGTTCATCAAGTGGACCGATTGTTACATTTATCAACATATCCACCCCATCGTAATCTATCCAAACCTGCATAGGTTTACCACTACTTAGACGGAGCGTCTTCCTTACCCCTTTTTTATCGGAATAATACGATGCTGAAACAGCATGGACAGATATCAAACTATTAACGTCGATACCTACATGGTTGTCGTCGATATCTTTGAAAACAGCATTCTGCTGGGTATCTAACTCTATCCCGAAAATATGGTTTGAAGAAAGGCCATTGCTGGATGAGTTGAAAAGTCCCAGGTAGTCTTGTGCTAGGGTAGTGTTTTGTAGATTCAGAGAAGGGGAGATAACGAAAACGATTCCATGGCCGGAGTGATTTGTAATTTGAGGATGTATAGCAAAAACATAAGTAGTTGAGAAAGATAAATGACTGCGGTTGAAGATTACAGGATTTGAGTAAAAAACATGAGATGTTTTGCTGTCTGTAAAGTCTGTTAATTGTAGAAGACCATTCTTGTGGATTTGTGCAAGTCCATCAAGATGAAGATTGTTGATGACTCCCTTAAAACCATTGTATATGAATTGTGTGTCGTTTTGCGCAACCGCGAGTAATTGAATGAAAATGTAGGCTGCTAGTATTGTAGTGCAGAAATTTGCAGGAGTAATAGCCATTAGAGACACACTGGTGTCTAAACAGTCTAAACAGAAAATGAAATGAAATGCTCTGCCCCATTCTCGTGTCCCATTTTATAGTGAGTCAAGGAGTCCAAATCCTCTGCCACATTCTCGTGTCTCATTTTATGTCCCACTACCTTCACCTTATAGTGAGACATAAGATAAGACACGAAAATGGGACATCGATTTGCATGTATGAAAAGTCTATGCAGTGTCTATTTCAATTACTTGGCTGGCATTTAACATGATTTGAGTTGAGTAGTCTTGATTTGAATGCATCCTGAATAGTCAGAATTTGAGCCATCGTTTGGTTGCCATGGAGAAATAAATTCCTTCTCGTAAATTAATGAGACCGTTACTTGAGTACTGAGGTCGATTTCTCAGCTCAGATCTTTTGTTATTTAGGAATATTCATAGAATGTTACCGTTCTGGTTTGTGGCCGATTTTTCATTGAAACAAATTCTGTTCATAAAGCATGACTTGTTTTATGGTAGTCCTCAAAAAACTATCGGAACTGTCCTTTATGGAGCTGTTCTAGCACTGGCAATGAATGTCGAACAATGAAAATTGCGCGGAAACGGTTTTAAAGAATAATGAACAATAATGAAAAAAGGATATTTGTTCGGGTTAGTCCTATAACTCGAACAATATATGGTGAACTTTAATCAAGACCTATTGATTATAACTCGAGTTAATGCTTGAAAACGCGTCAAACAATAACAATTTTGGAACGAACTCGTCGAACCGTGTTTACAACTGTAAACGAAAAACTCCTCACTGTTTTTATTCAATTTATCATAATCTGACTAATACATTGGTAGCTCGGTCTTTATAGGACTAGAATAAGGTTGTCTTTCTAGTCATACAAAATATCCCCTAAAGATATTATTTACTAAAAATACGATAATAATAAATTAAGATACTAAACTTAATTAATAAGCAAAATAATTAACTAATAAGCTAAATAATTAAATCTTATTCCTAAGATTTAATTTTATTCTAACTATGAGATATTATTTCCCTTCTCGGCTGTACTTAATTAATTAATACGTCATCATTAGGACTCGTATCACAAGTACCATAGATATGACAATGACAAAAGTAAAATGTCTAGATATTTATCCGTCTTAAGAGAGACTAATTGTTTTTTTTCCGTTTACTTGGTTGACTAGCAGTACTAAAACTCTTGTACTAATACCTTTCCAAAGGCCAAGACTGCTGGTAGTATCTCCTCTTTTTTTTCTGCTCTTTTTTGTAACGGCTGGTGTTAAACTCCACTTTGCCATAGCAATTTGTTTCTGGAGCTTGGCATTAACAACTTGTACTAAAAACTTAAAGCAATTCACTTACAATGGTTTCCAACACGGCGAGCTTCGTCTTGACGGAGGTGCAATAGTCCACACCAATGGTCTATTGCAGCTAACCAACACCTCGAGTGAAGTCGAAATTAAAGCTCACGCTTTTGTCCCATACCCTCTTAATTTTGATTCACCTTCATCCCTCTCATTTTCCACTACTTTTGTTTTTGCCATGTTCCCTGAAATACAGGCTATCTGTGGGCAAGGAATCGCCTTTGTTCTCTCGCCGTCTATGGACTTCAGCCAGGCTACAGCAGCCCAGTTTTTCGGCCTCTTTAATTCTTCAACAAACGGGAATTCTTCCAACCATGTATTTGCTGTGGAGTTGGATTCTATGCAAAGCATTGAATTCGGAGATATTGACAGCAACCATGTTGGTATCGATGTAAACAGCCTACGGTCCATGGCCTCAGCTTCTGCAGGGTATTTTCATGATGCTGAGAAAAGGAACAAGAGCTTGAAACTCACAAGCGCGAAACCAATGCAAATTTGGATCGATTATGATAATATAGACACGGTAGTTGAAGTTACTCTGGCTCCTTTGGGTTTCCCTCGACCAAGTAAGCCTCTCTTGTCTTTGCCTCTCAATCTCTCTGAAGTAGTCCGAGACACCATGTATGTCGGTTTCTCTGCGTCCACTAGCGCATCAGCTAGTAGTCACTATCTACTCGGTTGGAGCTTCACGCAGGGAAGTCAAGCTCAAGCTCAAAGCTTAGATTTATCAAAGCTTCCTTCGCTTCCTCATTTTGATATTAAAAGTCGGAAAATGAGTAGAGTTTCTACGGTGTCAGTCATTATCATAGCTGTTGTGCTTATAACTATCGCTCTAGGAATGTACTTGAGATGGAGGAAGAAGAAATTCGAGGAAATCCTTGAAGATTGGGAGCAAGAGTATATCCTCCAGAGATTTTCGTATAAAGACCTATATAAGGCAACCAAAGGGTTCAAAGACAAGGAGCTTTTAGGCATTGGAGGTTTCGGGAAGGTTTACAAAGGGAAGTTACCGTCTACAAACGTTGAAATCGCTGTTAAGAAAGTGTCGCATAGTTCAGGTCAAGGGATGAGGGAGTTTGTGACCGAAATTGCTTGTATGGGGAGATTAAGGCATAGAAATTTAGTACAACTTCTAGGTTACTGTCGGAGGAAAGGCGATTTGTTTTTAGTGTATGATTACATGGTTAATGGCAGTCTCGACAAATACCTATACGACGAGGGAAAACCAAGTCTTTCATGGTCGGAGAGATTCAAAATTGTAAAGGGATTAGCCTCGGCGCTTGTATACCTTCATGAAGAATGGGAGCAAGTTGTTGTACACCGCGATGTTAAACCTAGCAATGTTTTACTCGATGTTAACATGAATGCTCGTCTAGGGGACTTTGGAGTGGCTAGATTGTACGACCATGGGTCAAACCCTCATAAAACCCATATCGTTGGAACGTGTGGATATCTTGCACCAGAGCTCATTAGAAGGGGAAAGGCGACTACAGCCACCGACGTGTTCTCATTTGGAATAACTATCTTAGAAGTCGCTTGTGGAAGGAGTCCCTTGAGCTTTGTAGGAGGTCAAGACTACAATGTCCTCGGTGTGACAGATTGGGTGAACGACTGCTGGATGCGAGGAGTAATTGTCGAGGCAAGTGATCCGAGATTAGGAAGGGATTATGTCCTGGAAGAAATGAAGCTAGTATTGAAGTTAGGCATGCTCTGTTCGCAGCCAAACCCAGAAGCAAGGCCTAACATGAGGCAAGTAATGCAATTTCTCGATGGAGACGATACTTTTCCCGTCACATTCCCTACTGGTGGCAATTATACTCTGCCTTCATTTTCTCCATCATCTCAAGAAATGTTCACTTCTTACAGTATTGATTCGGTTCTTATAGTCGGTCGTTAGATCGTTTTCGACTTTTCACCATCGGAAACTTCAAGAATGCAAAAATCAGGAACTGTATTATGTACTACCTGGCCTATTGTAAAGTTTCTTGTGCTTCATTCTGTACTGCTATTCTTGCTTGTGACGGAAAGTTTGTGCCGTCTCACAACCACCTTTTTTTTTTTTTTTTTTTTTTTTTTTTTTTTTTTTTTTTTAACACTAGTATAGATCCCGCGATGAATGCGCGGTATTTAAAAGATTTTTACTTTTTAATTTATTACTTATTCATTCTATCCAAATTTATACTTTAAGATTTTCATATTTCAGCTCATTATATTTTCATACGAGAAACAATTAAACTGCAAAACTAATAAAAAATGTGAGTATATGTCATGATTTTTTTTTATGACAAAGTTAATGATTTCATTTTATAACTTTTCTTAAGTTATCTTAATGAATTTTTTTCACGAAAGTAATAATTTTAGTTTATTTTATTGTTTGATTTCGTGTAAGTATGAATTAAGTCATTTTTTTAAGAAAAATTAGCAATTTTGTATTTTATAATTTGTATGCTTTTATTTTAATTTGATTAAAACATCATAATTATAATTTAGAATTTAATGAAAAAATCATGCTTTAAATAAAAAATAGTTTAATGGAAAAATCTCATTTCTTTCCTTAAATAAGTAGATGAGTTTGGAGGGAAATTTTTTGAGAATTTTTATTCTGTTAGTAATATGGGGGATTGTTTGAACCGGTCGTGACTCGTGAGACATCACTAGCTTCTGACTCGTCAAAAATGAGAATTTTTGATATAGTACCTACCATACCTTTACTTTTAAAAACGACTATCTTTTTTTTTTTTTTTTTTTTTTTTTTGGTTCAAATGAGCGCACTATGTCGCGGGTGAGAATCGAACCCCCAACTTCATGGTTGGAGTAAGAGAGCTCTTACCACTTAAGCTAGCTCTTGTTCTAAAAAAAAACGACTATCTTTCTAAAACGGGTCTTTCAAAACTGCTATCACATTATCACTTACGGTTAACAAAACGCTACCGTTTACTAATCTGACATTCATCGGCAAACAACTCATGCTTTACAAACATTAGTTGAAATTTGTGCTGTACCTAGGATGCAAGTATTCTTATATGGACGGAATCAATGAAAAATCGGCCATAAATCAGACCGGTAAGATTTAAGCTGGGAAAATCGACCTTCTCAAGTTCTCAGTCGTACTCAATCAAGTGCGACCACTGAAATTCTTTGACTATTCGGAATGCACTCAAGACAAGCCGCCTACTGATGAACTAATGTTAAATCCCTTTTGAAATTTCATCCGAAATTTCATCCAACATTTTCTTCGAACCAAAAAACACACCTATTGAAAAATCAAAGTTTATATAAGACTGATTATCTGTCACATTTTTCATTGAAACAAATTCTGTGGATATAAGACTGTCCTTCATGGAGGCGTACTAGCACTGGCATTGAATGTCGGATTAGTAAGCATTGCTTGTGGGTAAAAATAATGTGTCAAAGTGCGTGTCATGTTGGAATGTCATAGGGCTCAACGGCCACTTTGAAGGACCGAATTTGTGCTAGATGACGCGCAAGCAATGGACATTGTCTCTGAGGAGGAAGGCAGAAAAGATGAGGATGGTAACGAACTTGATGCTCCCCAACCTTCCACTAGGAAGTCATTACCTTCAGGGTTGTAGTCAGACGGTATTTCAGGCAAAAGCGGATTGTGGTTTAGGTACTTGATAACTTGCCTCATTGTCGGTCTTTCTTGTGCTTTAGGATTCGAGCATAGCAGGCCTAACCTCAAAACCAGCTCCATTTCCTCCTTGACATAGTCTCCGTCCAGCTTAGGATCACTGGCCTCGAGAATCGCTCCCTTCTTCCAACAATTATAAACCCGATCAACTAAAATCACGTCCTCTGGTGTATCAGCTTGTGGGTCAATTGGCCTCCTACCACAACCCAGTTCAAATAAGAACATTCCAAAAGCGAAAACATCAGTTCTAGTGCTTGGTACTCGTGTTCTATTAGCCTCAGGGGCGATATATCCAATTGTTCCTACCAGATGAGTTGTCCGAGGGTCACTACTGTGATCATAAAGTCTAGCAAGGCCAAAATCACCCAACCGAGCATTCATTCCTGCATCTAACAAGACATTGCTTGCCTTTATATCGCGATGAAGGACGACTTGTTCCCATTCTTCATGAAGGTACAAGAGGGCGGAAGCGACTCCTTTTATGATATTCAGTCTCTGAGACCAACATAGCTTTGATTTGTCGTCCCTTGTGAATAGGAATTTGTCGAGGCTTCCATTATGCATGTACTCGTACACTAGAAGTAGCTCCCCTTTTCTCCGACAATAGCCTAGGAGCGGTACCAAATTTCTATGTGTTAGCCTTCTCATGCTCACAACCTCTGCCACAAATTCCTTCATCCCTTGCCGGGAATCATGGGATACACGCTTCACAGCGACTAATACACCCGTAGAAGGCAGAACACCCTTGTAAACCTTCCCAAAACCTCCAACACCAAGAAGCTCAGAGTCTCTAAAACCCTTTGTCGCGATAAATAGATCCTTGTACGAGAATCTATGAGGCGCGTAAACCTGTTCCCATGATTCTTCCAACTCTGCATATCTTTTCCTCCTTATGACCCAAGCCACTCCACCTATCAGCAACACTGCAAGTGACATTACACTTAGCAATACCGAGACAATAACTTGATTCAATCTCGACCAATGGCTCTTGAATTTCGGAAGAGATGGGAGTTTAGACGGGTCTAAATCTTGCGCCCGCCCACTCTGGTTCCAGCTCCACCCAAGTAAGTAATGACTATTTGAGACCAGGCCAGTAGCCGAGGAGAAACCAATATACATCAAATCGTAAAGTATGGGAGAAAGGTCTAGGTGCTTCGACAAAAGCGTTTTACTTGGCTTCGGTTCATTAATAGGAGCTACTGTTACATTAATCAACATTTCCACCCCATCATAGTCTATCCAAGCTTGCATAGCTCTACCACTACTTAGACGAAGCGTCTTCCATACCCTTTCTTTGTCAGAATAATAAGACACCGGAACAGGGTCAGTAGATATCAAGCTATTAACATCAATACCAACATGATTGTCGTTGATATCCATGAAGACGGGATTTTGTTGGGAGTCGAACTCTACCCCAAAAACATGGTTTGAAGGTTGTCCATTGTTAGAAGAATTGAACAGGCCAAGGTACTCCTGTGCTAGACCAGTGTACCGTAAATTCATAGAAGGTGAGATAACAAAAACGATCCCATGGCCGGAATGATTGACTATTTGAGGGTGCATAGCGAAAACAAAAGAAGTAGAGAACGATAGATGATTTCGGCCAAAAATGACTGGTTTTGAGTAGAAAGCATGAGATGTTTTACGTTCTGTAAAATCTGTCAATTGAAGAAGGCCATTCTTGTGAATTTGTGCAAGCCCATCGAGACGAAAACTGTTGATGGCTCCTTTAAAGCCATTGTAGATGAACTGTGTTTCTTGAGCAGTAACGGTAAATAAGCCTATAAAAGCGTAGGCTATTACCGACAAGAAAGCAATACTTGCTGTGGTAACTGGCATTTGGCACGGTGTGAAGTTTTCTTTTGTGACGGTTAGTCTTACTTAAGATCGTCGTGAAGATAAACGTTTTCAATTGTTGGTCTTAAGGTGACATTTTTTTGACGAAAATGTAAGATTTGGCTGATGTTTGATATTTTTTTATGACCTGTAAAATTTTGATTCGAGAACTTTGTTAGCTAAGCTAGCTAAACGATGTAGGGTATGAAGATAACGGTAAGACTGGCGGAAATGTATGATTGGGTGACATTTTTGTCTGAACTAGAAGACTTGACCGGAATGAAGGCTCTTTACATCTGCTAGTACTATCGATCTTTTCACAGTGTACAACGCCCTTATTATACGTCTTTAAGAAAACGAAAGAAAAAGAATTCTTGAATAGACACTGATATATATGGTGCCCCAAACGTAACGAAAGTGGCAGTAATAAACAAATAACTCATCTCCATATATTTTCTTGTTGTCCTCACAACTATGTCAAGTCCATAGTCATGTGGGACGGCCGGACGGGGCCGTAGGGGTAATCAAGGAACAATAAGTCTCTCTTAAGACGGATAAGATGAAAACGGACCAAACATGCCCCCCACTTACATATATAAGACAAAACGTTTTGCTTGTCCCTAGACATCCCCTTTTTTGTCCCATCTGCCATGTCTGACTCGTTTTAAGTTTAAGATGAATATTGCCGTCTTGAACAAGAATTCGTGACCAAGGAAATATGTGGTGAAGTTTAAGATGATTGTATTTGAAAGGTAGTCTTTGTTTGTTACTTCATCAGTTTATTCCTCTGTCTCGTACATTTATTTTTCGTTTTGTTAGTCTTCACCTACTAACAGTTCATGTGTCACTGAAACAACATTAACTCAGTGTCACAAACGACGGAGTACTAAGGGGGTCGGATATGTGCACCCTTTTTCAGAGAGAGACAATTTTAACGAGTCTTCGACACCATTAGAATGGAAACGCATCAACTGAAGAAATAATATCCCTAAAAACATGTTGACCTTAGAAAGCCTGTTTAACGGCCGAAAATTAGTACAGAATCAGAACTATAAGAAGTAGAAATGTCTCCAGATGACAGAGGAAATGAAGGCAGAGTATAATCAGCAGACGAAGAGAATTCCGTGTTAGCATCATAAGGAATCATCTGAGGCAAAGTAACATCTCCGTCGAGAAAATGCATCACTTGTTTCATAGTAGGCCTTGCTTCTGGCCTTGGATGACAACAAACCATTCCTAACTTCAAAACAAGCTCAATTTCATCCATGACATAATTCCCTCTTAATCTCGAGTCACTTGCCTCGACAAGTACCCCTTTCATCCAACAGTCGTAGACAAAATCGATCAAATTCCATTCCCTTCCATTGTCGATGCTCACTGGACTCCTCCCACAAGCGACTTCTAAGACGGTTACTCCAAACGAATAGACATCTGTAATGGCACTCGCCTTTCCCCTTCTTATGAGCTCTGGGGCGAGATACCCTACTGTTCCAACCACGTTGGTTGTCTGTGGATTCGAACCATGGTCATACAACCTAGCTAGCCCGAAGTCACCTAGACGCGCACTCATTTCAGCGTCTAGTAAAATATTACTAGGCTTAACATCACGGTGCACGACTACTTGCTCCCGTTCTTCATGAAGGTATACAAGTGCAGAAGCAACATCCTTGATGATTCTGAATCTATCTGACCATGAAAGATTTGTCGTTGTTTCGTGAACATACAAATGCTTGTCGAGGCTACCATTAGGCATGTAATCGTAGACTAGAAACAACTCGCTTTTCCTTCGACAATAGCCAAGAAGTTGCACCAAGTTCCTATGTCTTAACCTTGCCATACAGACAATCTCTGCAACAAATTCTTTCATTCCTTGACCGGAACTATGCGATACTCTTTTAACCACAACTTCAACTTTTTTAGAAGGTAACCTCCCTTTATAAACCTTCCCAAATCCTCCAACACCGAGAATTTCCTTGTCTTTGAACCCTTTGGTAGCTTTGTAGAGATCTTTGTATGAAAATCTCTGGAGGATGTACTCTTGCTCCCAATCTTCGAGGAATTCCTCGAACTTCTTCTTCCACCTCAAGTAAAAACCGAGACCTGTTGCTATGAGAATACCTGATGTGAGAATCACCATTAAAATAGAAATAGTATTTAATTTTCGCTTCTTATTACTAAATCGAGGAAGGGAAGGAAGCTTCGATAAGTCTAGAGCTCGAGCTTGAGTTTTCCTCCCTTGGCTAAAGCTCCAGCCAAGTACATAGTGGCTACTAGCCGCTGGACCTGTGGACGAAGCTAAACCAACATACATGTTGTCGAGAACCACTTTAGAAAGATTGACTCGCGAAGACAAGAGAGGCTTACTTGGTCTAGGACGGTTTAGAGGAGCGAGTGTTACCGTCACTACCATGGCTATGTCATCATAATCGATCCAAATTTGCATTGGTTTCGCGCTTATGAGATTCAGACTCTTATTCCTTTTCTCGGAGTCAGAGAAATACGCTGCAGAAACTGATTTTATGGATCGTAAGTTGTTTACATCAATTCCAACATGGTTACTGTCAATATCTTCAAATTCAAGGTTTTGCAGAGTATCCAATTCCACGGCGAATATATGGTTTGAAGAATTGCCGATTGTTGAAGCGTTGAAGAGGCCATAATACTGTCCAGCTGTGGCCAGGCTAAACTTCATGGTCGGAGCGAGTACAAACACGATTCCATGGCCACTTACAGCTTGTATTTCAGGGTACATGGCAAAGGCAAAAGTAGTGGAAAATGACAGGGATGATGGTGAGCTAAACTCGAGAGGGATGGGATCAAAAGCGTGTGCTTTTATCTGTTTTGAAGTGTTGGTTAGCTGTAATAGACCGTTTTTATGGACTGTCGCACCACCATCGAAATGAAGCTTGGCTTGTTGGAAGCCATTATATGTGAACTGCTTCAAGCTTTTAGTACTGGTTGTGAATGGTAAGATCAAAACATAAACTGCTATGTAAAAATGTAACTTGTAAGTTGCCATTGCAGGAAAAAAAACAAGGGGGCATTACGTCGTTACGCATCAGTCTTTGCTTATGTAAAGGTATTAGTACATACACTTGTAAGAAGCATAACAAGGAGGAGCATCAAGTCAATGAAGTCGACAGATTAAACCTGGCCACATTCTGGTACCGATACATTTTCCCTTTTTTTTTCTGTCCGATGGGAATGTAAGGCCAGTTTTAATGCTGACGAGATTCAAACTTTAAGTCATGAATACGACCACTTGTTATGTGGGGCAGGCTTCTGTTTTTTACAGAGTTATAAGTTATAATGACCTGCCTTTGAGAAATCGTTACAGGGTATGTTCTGTCTCATTTTCCGTCTCATATAGTATACGTCATTGTCGTGATGACTGTCAATCTCCGAATACTTGGCACATTTGACAAACAATGAAGAAGTATGTGTAAAAATATTTGTTTTTCAGAATGAACAAGTGTCCTGACTCCTGAATTAGCAGAGTAATTTGGTTACAGTAGCGCGCCGCACTGTTGCCCTGGTTATGCTCATAATTCGGAAGACACTCAAACGAATTAGCACGCGATAAACGACATGTCTAACTGTGTATTCAATGTGTGAAAACATCAGATTAATATACCAAAAGTGGAAAGTCATTGTGAAGTTAAAGTTCATTAGCATACAAAATGCACAAATTCTTACTTATTACTGTCACAAGAGAACAATAACAAAACATTAGCCTAGTACTTCAATGGGTCTAGCAAATTGCGAGGTAACGGGGAGTCGGATGAACAAAACAGCAACTTACCTTAGAAAACTTGATTATTAGGAAGCTATGAGTTTACTTTCGTTTTGTACCCGAATGTTTTGTGCCCGAATGTTTTCCCATTACATAGTGAGTAGTGACTGTTATTCCTAAATAACTTTGTAACAACGCAACCGACAATTACCTGAATGTGATTTCTCTGCCTTCTTGGCTATGACTTAACTGTCATTTACCCTTGTTTATCATCGTCTTATGCTGTTAATGACGCCCTGAGAAATGGATTTATGTATGAATTTGTCTGTTTTCTCTGCCTTCGGACATCAGAATCAATTAGGTTATGCACCTTGTTGAGTTAATGACTCTTATGTTAGGGAATTGTATCACGAACCGTAAAGACAAAATGAAAAACCGCACCGAATCGCTATGCTTTCTTAATAGAACAATTCGATCCTCACTTAGTGCCTGGGTTGTATCGAACTTTCTATTGAGATAAGACGGTAGCCCTCTGTTTTTGGCAAGGAAAACAGAGATATAATTTAAGAAGTATTTTGTGTAGTTTATCAATTCGATCAGAATGCAGAAGGATTGATTATTTCTCTAACCTTTT
>VHZZ01001025.1:133232-146467 GCA_009801015.1 Silene noctiflora | reverse complement strand
CTACAACATTTTGTAATTATAACTAACTAATTTAATCTTATCTCAAATGTTCCACAAACATTAATCGATTTTAGTAATGTAACATATTAATTACTAAATTGAATCTTATTTAATCACATTACAATAAGACATAAAATTTCTCACTGACAAATAAAATTTGTTCAATTTTAAGGAATTAATTAATCTGTATCGATATACAATTAATTAACTTATCAGTTAGAGGAATTGTCCTTTAGATGTGACCTTAAGGGATCAACTGATCACCACCTTCAAAAGACAGTATCGTCAAACTCTAGTCAGCCAATCATTACCGATTAATGTTGATCAGTTGAAAATATATTGAATTATTCCTTGTATATTCTTAATATGAGACTAGTGTAGACTCCGCACATTTGCGGTATATTTAGAAGTTTTATTTTACTTATTATTTAAATATTTTAAATTAATACGTCATTAATTTATCATATATCTTATTGTATTTCGATATGAGAAAAAAATGAACTATGAACTAATCAAAAGAATTTAATAAAGTTATAAAATTGTTTAAGAATTATTTTCTTTAACATAAAACTAATGATTACAAAATATTTTTTTCTCAAATGTTAATGATTTTTTTTTTGTGATGAAGCTAATAATATCGGTTTAATTTTTTTTATATAAAATTTGTTAAGTCATTCTCTAATATAAAATAATACATAGCAAAAATTTATAAATTTAAAATTTATAATTATAGTGAATTTAACTTATTTGAATTAAAATATTATAATTTATATTTTAAAGAAAGTATTATTATTTGATTAAAAGATTATATTTTGATGAAATGATAATAATTTAAAGAAARAAGTATTTTTGTTTCCTTTTTTAGTTTGATACCTTTTGGAGGGAAAATTGTAGAGAGTTTTATTCTCTTAGTATATAGGGGGATTTAAATATGTGATCGCACTATTGTTGAGGACACATACTCCAACAGTCTAATCATTTGTTGGGGTTTCTACGCATCGTAAGATCGTATTAGTAAAGGTAAGTCAATGATTGAGTCTTTTAATATGTTGTTAGAACCCTAATTTCTGAATTGGGGGTTTATAGAGGGGATTGTGCCTTATTGTATGAATTAATGCGTTGTACGACGAGATTTCATAGAAGAGCCTTTCTGAGTTGTTTGATTGTTCTTAATTGCTGAATAAGGTAGGTTTTCCTACTCAGTTGCCTGTTGAATTATATGCATATTAATGTGATGGTTGTACTGTGCTTTTGATGTGATTCTATGATTGTGATTGTGATGGCGGAGTTGGTGTGGTGGATAATGGTGTTGGGCTTGATTGTGATGTGATCGGTATTGTGATATTGTTTGTGAGACATTGTAAGAGGTGGTCTCACCCCCATTGTTCGCCTCCTGCGTTCTCTCAGCGTAGGGGGGATGTGCACATTAAGGGACTCGGTTTATTGTGGGTGGTTTAGGTGGTTGGCTGCGGTCTTCCATTGGCAGGGCTACATACTTCGGTGTATAGTCAGTTACTTTTTATGTGGCGTGGTGTTGGTGGTGATGGTGGCGGTGTGATACTTTACTTTATGTTTGCATTGTATCGTATATAGTTGTTCAGTTGACTGACCCCGTTTAATTTATTAAAAATTGTGGTGATCCATTCGGGGATGGTGAGCAGTTAGTTTAGCAGGTAAGGACGATGATGGTTGCTGACTACGCGGCGGGGTTAGCAAGGTGGAGTCACACGACATACATTAGCTTCCGCAAACGATATTAGTTACACTTTTGTCTTAGTTGGGCTTTGTACTCCATTTTTGGAGAAGGATTTTGTATTCATTAAACTATACTTATATTAATAATGTTTCTTTATTGTTTCTATGATGTTCACTGCCTCCGGAAATCGAGATGGTACTATCCCTATATTTAGAGGCAGTCCTTGGTAAGGTGCCTCGGAGTATGAGGGTGTTACAAATTTTTTGTTTAGTCTTTATAGATTGGACTCCTTTGCAATCTATAAATAATGATATGTGATTAAAGTGAATTCAAGTTAACCTCATGATCAAGAATTCAAGCAATAACAAGTGTGTTAAAGAAGACTTTATAATCAATATTGAAGTCTTATCAAAGTCAAGTGATTATCAAGTAAAGCTCAAGAGAAACTTATAATCAAATTGAACAGATGAATCCTACATTGAAGATCTCTATAAAATATTAGATAGCGTAGGTCATCGTCTTATGACGGTATTTAAAGAAATGATTTTGGCGAGTAAAGTTATAGTTGTTTTAGTTTTAACATTTCCTACCAGACTCAAAGTTATAGGTGTTTAAACTATAACTTTGAGTTGCAGTAAAAGCTTAGCACGACTTTTATTTTAAATGAGTTTTAAAATAGTTTTTCAAGTTTTATCTTTTTCTTTACAGGAAAAACATTTATTTATAGTAGATTTAGGTTCTTGATTTATTCGGATAGATAGTTATTTTTTAGTTTAGCTAGTACATGTGTAACAACTTATGAGTTGCTCCTTGGTGGTTAATTAGAGGATTCTATCTAAATCTTAATCTAACCTAATATCTTAATTAGGGTTTCACAGGAGAAGTAGTAGGCTTCTATGCCGTCTCCCATACGTGTGAAACTCCTTGTGCAAGTAAAAATTAGGGTAAATCTAACAAGATTAAAGATATTTTATTTCCTTATGATTATCTAGATTTATTCTATATCTCTTACTTAGATATTATTAGATTAAATAATAAGGTTGGATCTTTTTCCTTCTATATACCTCACACGAGTCCTCACCTTATCTAGGGTTTCAAGGCAAAGATCCTAATTGAATATTTGTTAGAGATATTTTATCTCTTTTTATTTATTTTATATCTTTTACCAAGATTTTACTAGATAAACTAAAGAGAATATATCTTTTTCTTGCCTTACATGTTACACGACACATATAGGGTTTCTACAAGAAAACCTAGATCTCCTTCTCTAATATAAATACAAATCATAACTTATTCTTTTCTCAAGAGACTTTTTTGAGCTTAATATACTTTTGCAAACAGTGTTTTTCGAAAATCTTTTTGAAAATTAATTTGTTTTTAAAAAAGTTGTGTGTTATCTTAAACTGCAATTATCTTTAGTATCATTATAAGATAAAAATGCTTAGATTTGTTTCTTATAAATTGTGTGAACATCGAAAGAACAATCAAACATTTTCTTATTCATTTAAGATAGTCGAGTATTAGCGATAGACCTGGCAAAAGTAACCCGACCCAATTGACCCGACCCGAAAGACTGACCTACGACTTATAATGACGCGAACTACATCACCCGAATATGACCCGAAAACCCAAACTGACCCGACTCGACTCGAACATGACCCAGCTTTCTTGACCCGTAACTGCCCCGACAAGACAATAACCCGTTTTGAAACCACCCAACCTGAAAATGACCCGACAAAATATAACTCTAATTGAACCGAAAATATTGTCGGGACATGCGTATTATTACTTCCTCTATGGTTACTCCGGGTTTTTCCAAATACCCATTCACCCAGAGGACCAAGAGAAAACAACATTTACGTGTCCCATAGGAGTGTATGCTTATAGGAGAATGCCATTCGGGTTGTGTAAAGCACCTAGTATCTTCCAACGGTGCATGATGGCTATTTTCAATGATTTCATAGAAAAGAGCATGAAAGTCTTCATGGACGACTTTAGTGTCCATGGAGATTCTTTCGATCATGGTTTGGTTAACTTGTCTAATGTCTTGAGGCGATGTGAGGAGCACAACTTAGTCCTTAAATTGGAAAGGTGTCATTTTATGGTGGAGGAAGGAGTTGTTCTTAGTCATGTCATATCCAAGAGGGGAATAAAATTTGACGGAGCCAAGATGGCGGTCTTAGAGAACTTATCACCCCCGACAAATGTGAAGGGGGCGAGAATATTTCTTGGCCCACGCCGGCTTTTATAGGCGGTTCATCAAGGATTTTTCTAAAATCTCAAAACCGTTGACTTCACTTCTCCTCAAGGATGCCCCATTTGTATTTGATGAACTTTGCCTTTAGTCTTTTAATATGTTGAAGGCAGCACTTGTGACGGCTCCCATCATCCGAGAACCGGATTAGAGGCTACCCTTTGAGATAAAGTGTGGTGCATCGTGTTACGCCATAGGGGCGGTTCTTGGACAAGTGGTAGATAAGAGGCACCGTGTGATCTACTACTAATCAAGACTCTTGATCATGCTCAATGCAACTACTCTACAACCTAAAAGGAAATACTAGCGATTGTCCACGCTATTGAGAAATTTAGGCCATATCTTTTTGGGTCTAAATTAGTTGTCTACACCGATCACACCGCACTACAAGAATTGATGCTCAAGAAGGATGCCAAGCTATGACTCTTAAGGTGGGTGCTCTTTTTAACACCCCAAAAAGCCGAGAGCCTTCCTCTAGGCCATCCCGACTCATGGAGCAGCTACAAGGCTTGGTTCCCCAAGCTTTGTAGTGCAAGTTTCGACAATGAGTAGATTATAAAAAGTTATTAGAACCAATAAAAAGGGTACTAGATAAGTCTAGTTAAGAGGTTACATACAAGTCTTGAGATTCAACACAAATCCCCAAATTTATACAACCAAATTGAAATAGAAAGGAGTCTAAGTGTTTAGCCAAAAATTATAATAACAAAAGCGAAGACACTATGGCGAGATCGCTCCAAGCCCCAAACTAATGTAAGCGCAACCTGTCAATTCACTGCTCCCCATATGGGCGGAAATCACCATATGGATCGACACAGATATTTTAAAGCCCTTTTTGTTAGTCACGATAATATATATGTCCAACAAGATAATATAAATGTAAAAAGACTACTTAAATGCATGATATGATGATTAGTGCAACACAACAAGTATATGAATGGAACTCCGCACCACCAACACCACACCGGTACCAGGACACGCCCAGACGTACCCACAACCCGATGACGGCACCGCAACACCACCACCAAACAACCCGGACCGCAGCCTGTACAAAGGTACTCCGAACACGTCGGTGGTAACGGGCCCGAGAGTGACTTGGATCCCCTGCCAGGCGACATGCCTCATCCACATGTGCCCCTCCATACTCAAGCCCTAAATGTGCACATCGCCCTTAGATTGGGAAGCTCCAAGGGGCGAATCAAGCGCAAGACACTCTCCCAACCGTCTTACGTCTTCAAAGTAAATACCAACCTCCACCAATCATCACCATTCAACATCTTCATACCACACAAGTGTCCAACAATGCATATAAGGAAAATAAATTTTACATGCATCCATTTAATCATGTAAAACAAGGCATAATAATGAATTCATCCAACCTTTAACCAATGCTCATGTTATAATGCAATTCATAATGACATGTACCAACCCAATTACCAAAATACCAACATAATTAAACCATCTTATCACCATTGATGAATCCCTATTCATCAACTTCATTATTCTTATGCAATTACCAAGGAATATATGAAATACATGAATTAAATGCATTGAAGAAAATCTATACTACTAATACTAAGTAGGGAAAACGCTACCTTTGGCAATTCATCAAACACAAGCACCCAAGGCTAAAAATGTTCCTCTATGAAGTCTCCTCCTACATAATATATCTATCTATCACAATACAATACTAATAAAATAATAATACTAACTAATCCGTTAATTATTCCCTTATTAATTATGTCAAACCCTAATAATTCCTTAAGATAAATCTCCCAACAATTAGGGTTTACTACACTAATTGAAAGAGGAAAATAGGAAGGAAAAATCAACTAACAACTCAAAGTATGAACAAAGGAAAATTTATTGGACAAATCATCACCATAAATGCCAAACAAAGAGATAAGGTAGTTAGAGAGAATTATGAGGGTATTTGAAATGAAAGGATAAGGATTTGTGAGTGATTGTGAGGGGATAACAAAAGGAAGAATAAACAAAAAGAGTTGGTCTACAAAGCACTATGGTGCGGATACGAGTGACAGTAAAAGCACTCGTTTGCGTTCTTGGTCGCATTCGGTCGAGTGCGGTCCACTCGATCGAGTGAAATCAACTTGGTAGAGTACGACCTTCTACTCAGCCGAGTGGACAAAGCAATGGCCAAATTAATAATACCAGCTCCACTCGGTCGAGTAGAGTTGACCGAGTGACCTCCACTTGGTCGAATACGTGGTGTACTCGGCCGAGTGAGACCTCATAAAATCCCGAGTATTACACTATTACTTCAAGAGTTCGATCATGAGATAAAAGACAAAGCGGGAGTTGAGAATATGGTGGCCGACTACCTGTCTAGGCTAACTTTTGAAGATCATGGTGTGAAAGATGAGAGTCGACCAATCAATGAATGGTTGAGAGAGGATAGTTTGATGGAAGTGAGTGGAAGAGTTTCATGGTTTGTGGACTTGGTAAATTACTTAGTTAGTGGATTCATTATGGATAAACTTGATGCTAGAGGAAGAAGAAAGTTGAAACATGATGCGGAAATATAAATCTTGAGATGACTCATACTTGTTCCGAAAATGTGATGATAAAATGAATAGAAGATGTGTCTCCAAGGAAGAAGTCATGGAAATAGTTGATAGATTGCATAACTCGGCTTATGGTGGTTACCTAGAGACCTCTAGAACAATTGCTAAGGTGCTATAAGGCGGGTTCTTTTGGCCTTCAATGTTCAAGGACATACATTATTTGGTAAAATCTTGTGATGCTTGCCAAAGATTGGGGAACATAGGAAGAGAAATGAGATGCCTCTCAACAACATATTGGAGATTGTGTTATTTTATTGTTCGGGTATAGATTTCATTGGATCATTTTCTAATTCTTGCTGAAATGAGTACATCTTGGTGGCGGTCGACTACGTCTCCAAGTAGATAGAAGTCGTGGCATCCCGACAAATGACTCAAAGGTGGTTATTAAGCTTTTTAAGAGCACTATCATCCCAAGATTTGGAACTCAAAGGGTTGTTATAAGTAATGGAGGATAATACTTTAAAGGGTTTGTTGACCTCTTATGTAGTTACTCACAAGACCGCTCTTGCCTTCCATCCTCAAACTAGTGGGCAAGTAGATGTTTCTAATCGGCAAATTAATCTATATTGGAGAAGTTTGTCAATAAAAGCCGAAAGGATTCGTCCCAAAAGATACCAGACATCTTGTGGGCTCTAAGGACGGCATACAAAACACCCATTGGCACCACGCCATACACGATAGTGTACGGAAAAACTTGTCATTTTCCCGTCGAGTTAGAGCACAAGTTATGGTGGGCCTTGAATGAAATGAAATTTGACATTGACATTTTTGGTGAGAAAAGGTTTCTTCAAATGAATGAATTAGAAGAATTGAGGATGGATGCTTATGAAAGCATAAGGATCTATAAGGATCAAACCAAAAAATGGCATGATGCTAGGATACTTGACAAGAAAATTAATGTGGGAGACTTAGTGTTCCTATTAAAATCCAAGGTGAAAGTATTCCCGGACAAACTCCGCTCTACATAGCCAAGACCTTTCAAAGTGATGGATATTTCACCTTACGGCGCGTTTGAGCATTAAAGCGAGGAGAGTGGAAGCTTCAAAGTTAATAGCTAAGAGTGAGAAGATATTATCAACGAGACAAAAGAGATACTATCGAAGTACTCTACCTTGGGGATCCAATTCCTGAGGAGGAATCGGTTTGATAACAATCAAAGTGATAGTGTGGATGTGGGAAATCGGTATCCACGGGGTTTTGAAAAACGTTAGAGTCGCCACAAAATTTAAGAAAATTTGGAAACCATTTTGAAAGATATTTGAGATCGGTGTGAAAGTACGTGATAGGAAGTTCGTTAATAAAACACCCCCCCCGGTTAGAATAACGAGAAAGAAGAGAGAAAGACGGGCTTATTTGCACCCTCAACTTACATGTAAATTAGACACCACTCGGGATCTCGTATGTAAGCTTTGCTATAAGGTACATTTTCTATGGTTTTCAAACGAATTAATAAAAATTTTAAATCTTTTAATTAAATAAAAAAAATACGAAAATTCAAACTTGAATTTGCGGTTTGGGGGCGTTTCGCGCAACAATTTTCAAATCGATGTCACGGGTTCGTTTCTTAACCAAATTTTGTTCCTTAAGATGTTATGGAATCTTCAGACTCCGACATTTTGATTTATTACAAAAAAAAACAAAAGCAAAATTTATCTTAAAACTAGGAAAAACAACTGGAAAAAGGAGCGGTCCAAAAAACGCGATTTTTGTGCACTTCGTGAAACGATTTTCAAAGTCAGATTGTGACTTCGTTTCGTACTCAAAATTCGTTTTAAAAGATGTTTTGGAATCTTGGAATTCCAAATTTTAAAACTATATCAAAACAAATGACAAAAAAATACTTTTAAACGATGAAAAATGAAGGAGAACAGAGGTTGCACGAAACAGGAACACGAGTAATGAAAGAGCAAAACGATGCTCAAATCTTTACTAATGCTCGTGTGCGATGGTCAAGGATGATTTCTGGGTATGAGGGGAGTACTATAGGTGCTTCTTACGTGAGTTTTACACAAGGAAGGCTAGGGTTTTATTTGGTTTTTTGAGCGATGCGTGATGTGTATGAGATGTGTCTTCAATGTGTTGGAGGAGGTTTCTATTTATAGTGTATGGATATGGGGGTTTTCTAGGGTTTGGGTATATGCTGGTAGGAGTCTCAAAGATTATATCTTGGAGGTTAAGGCAAGGTATAAAAGGAATTTGGCAAGAGATGGAATTGTGACTGGTTTAAGCAAGTTTTTTTGGAAGGATTAGGATAGGGGTTTACTTAGGGAACAAGCAAGGGTAACAACGGTAAAGGAGGGCTCAACACATAAGAAGAGTTACGGTGCGAAAAAGGCTTGGGTTGCAGCCTGTTTTGGCGCATCAAAACAGGGGCTGGTGGGAGGTTTCGGGTCAGGTTTTTTGGACGGGTTTGGACTTGGGTTGGCGCTATGAAAGGATTTGGGGTTGTGGGCTATGTGAGGTGACTGTTGTGGGCTAAGAGGGAGTCCAAAATTGGTGGTGTTTGGGTGTCGAAAATGGGCTGCAAAACAGGGGCAGCAGGATTGGTTGTGTGTCTGTTTGTATGCAGGTTTAGGGAAGGAAAGGGGAAAGCTTTGGCTGGGCTATAGGGGATTCGAACAATATACCATAAGGACATGGTATTGGGCTGAAATTCCCCTTGAAAATTTGATTTAAATCGCGCTTAAAACGAGCTCAAAATTGCTCCAAAAATTGAGCTAAAAAAAACGCTTTAAAATCAAATTTTTCAAAATAAATAAAAGCGATAAATCGTAAATATGTCTTACATTTCAAATTTTCAAATAAATTTAAATAAAACTTTTACATAATTTATTTTTAAAATAAATTATAAACAAAGCTTCAATTTTAAACAAACTCCAAAATGAGAAAATCGATGAAGTAAATTTCATTTATTTCAAATTTAAAACAAATAATTTAAATTTCATTTAAATTATAAAACCGTTAAATAATACTCGTCTTGCATCACAAAACGGAGTCTGTTAATGAGCGGTGTAAATGAACATGTGTCCTATCATCATCGGGTGTAGGGGCGGGATTTCTGTAAATTCCAATATCGACGGATATGGATATCTACAGAGCCCCCACTTTGACTGAGGCTTGGATATGGAAAAAATCAAAGTATGACCCAAGTCTACCGACCTGAGGATTCCGTGGGTCGTTTATAGTCTATTAGACTTGCGTAGATAAGCTCGCCAGCCATAAACAAAGTTCATACCGGAAACACGGTTCTGGACTCCTTTGCTTTTATTGTCAATTCATCATCGTTGGTTATCGGCCCATAAACTTTCATATATATATATATATATATATATATATATATATATATATATATATATATGTTAGTTTAAGACCCTCACTAGACTACTCTAATGAAATGATAAATTATATGTTAATTTATTAAAATGGTCTTAACTCACATGCATGCAAAGGAAAAATAAATTAAATAAAATGGAATTAGTAAGAATTTCCATACATTGGTAATATGGAAATAAAATTACTACAATAGTAATTTTATGGAATCAAAATGCTTGGATGATCTTCCTAGTATCCAAATTAGGACACCTCTTTTGGATGCACCCAAGACTTAACCCAAATTTCCGACAAAATATTAACTAGATAGTTTGTCGAAATTTTTTGTATAATATAGATAATATTATTACTTTGATAATATTATTTGATGTATATTATTTTGTGATTCTTTTTTATGAGGTTTTGATCAACTAATTTGATCAAATGGTGATGGAAAGATGAAGAAAACAAGTGTGTTTCCCTTCTTCAATTGACCGGCCAAAAGAGTAGATTTTAGAGGATTTTTGTCTTAAAAATTCCTCTTTATTACGTGTATAAAGAAGCCCATTTATAGGGAAGACAAATGTAAACAAATGAATCCACAAGTTTAGTGGGTACGGGCTTATCACACATGGTCCAAAACCAAGTGTAAAAAAAACATATAAACCAGCCCACTAAAAACATGTGAGTCCATTTCGATTTCCGACATTTGTCCCACAAATGCTTATAAGACTTATTTTTATTTATCTTATATAATTAAATATTAATTTAATTATTTAACACTTACATACTATAAATTAACAAATAATGCACACTTAACTATTAAGTGACATTTAAACATTTTATCAATATAAAATTTGTCTTATAATAAATAATTAGTTAATTTTACAACGTCTTGTAAACATTATTAACTAATTACCTCCATCTTACAATATACACACATATTGTAATAATTTAGATAATTAACTATTAATTACTAAATTATCGCCTATTTATTAATCAATTATCAAATAGTGGAATAATAAATTCCTTTGGCCCGAGTTTATAACTCGTCATCAAAAATAAATTCACTTGACTAAATAAAGTAAACTTATACAAAATACTAATTATATATCGTATCTCATAAAAATAATTACTTTACTATTTGATTATCGTCCTTTAGGTGTAACCGAAAGGGATCAGTTAATCACCGATGTCTTACGACAATAACGTCAAACACTAGTCAACCGAGCGTTACCGATTTACGTTGATCAACTGGCAAATAATAAATTATATCCCTGATATTCCTTTTATGATATTTATTATGTAGACGCACTATTGAGGAGGACACTACTCCCATAATCTCCCACTTGTCCGACACTAGTGTGCGCTACCATTTCTCTTGTCTGTTAAATCTCCTAATCAATGCAAAGTGTCTGTCAGATCGTACCTGCACATGATCATATCATCATTAGTTTCCTCGATATGGAGTATAACTATCTGACCGGATAATCTACTATAGATCACATCCGAGCGTGGCCACGCATTTGTAGTTATATCTCCGGAGTCGTCTTGAGATATTAAACCCTGACAAGGGTGGACAATCCCGTTGACCTATTTTTCTCGTTCGATACAGATCACAATGACCCAATCAATATCCATTGGCCTCCTTTTACGACGCAACCTAGGACAAAAACCAAAGTCACCAGATAACTATACCAACTTAGACATATAGTCGCAAATCTAAAGAATTGACTCAAAGGAATAAGTAGAAATCCTCGCCACGACCAGGCACCATAAGGACTTTATAGATGATCACTGTTCGACAGAGTGTCACGACATTCTGCCGATGCAATCGACTAGTCATCACTATGACTCTATGGTGGCTGAACACACCATCAATCGACTCACAATCAAGTCACTCTGAGACGTCACTTCACTAAGTAACTAGGGACAAAATACAATGTTAGTCCAGTTCACTTAAATAGAGTACAACGTTGTCAAACAACCTATTCAGATAAAACAAAGTATATAAACTTAGATAAAAATGAATATAACGATAAATGTCATTATCATATATGAAATAATTAATACAATATCAAAATTATTACATATCTCATAATTTACAACAATTCTGCCATTCATCTCAATCCCATAGAATCTACATGACTATCATGTTTAGCTTGAGACAATGATTTGGTTAAAGGATCAGCGATGTTATCATTTGTCCCAACCTTACAGACTATAATTTCCTTTCTTTAAATAAAATTTCTAATTACATAAAATTTTCTAAGTACATGTCTAGATTTATTACTAGACTTGGGCTCTTTTGTTAAAAAATTGCCCCACTTTTATCACAATAGATAATGATAGGATCATCGACCGTTAGAACTACCTTTAGTCCCTCCAAAAATTGCCTAATCAAAACATTTTCCATTCCAGCTTCAGATGCTGCAATGTACTCTGCTTCCGTTGTAGAATCAGGAGTCACAGACTCCTTGAAACTTCTCCAAAAAACCGCTCCTCCATTCATCAAAAAAAAAAAAACCATCCTGGGATTTCAAATCATCCCTATCGGTTTGGAAACTGGCGCCAATGTAACCTTTTACGCGTAACTCAGATGCTCCTCTAAACACCTGAATGAAACCTTAGTCCTTCTCAAGTACATAAGAATATTTTTTATGGCTATCCAGTGACTCTCACCTGGATTATTATGATAGTGACTCGTCATAATCAAAGAATACGACACGACAGGACGAGTGCACAACATAACATATATGATCGATCCAACAGTGGAAGCATAAGGGATCGATTTCATGCGTTCAATATCCTCAGGCTTAGCAGGACAATATGACTTACTCAAAGTTATCCCACTACCTATCGGAAGAAATCTCCTCTGAGAGTTTTTCATATTGAACCGGCCAAGAATCTTATCAATATAAGCTTCTTGACTTAAAGCTAACATCCTTTTGGTTCTATCTCTATAGATCCGGATACCCAAGATGCGTTGAGCTTCTCCCAAATCTTTCATTTGTAAGTGATTTCCCAACCACTCATTTACAAAAGTAAGCATATCTACATCATTCCCAATGAGTAGTATGTCATCCACATATAAAAGTAAGAAAACAACTTTGCTCCCACTAAACATCATGTATAAACATGTTTCCTCAACGCTTCGAGATAAACCATTATGTTTAATAACATGATCAAAACGATGATTCCAACTCCTTGATGCTTGCTTAAGACCATAAATGGATCTCTTAAGCTTGCATACCTTGTTAGGAATTTTAGGATCGACAAAACCTTCAGGTTGTGTCATGTACACTTCCTCTTCCAAAAACCCGTTCAGGAAGGCGGTCTTGACATCCATTTGCCAGATTTCATAATCATGAAATGCAGCAATCGCTAACAT
>VHZZ01001024.1:65959-92028 GCA_009801015.1 Silene noctiflora | reverse complement strand
TCATCTAACTCATTGATTATTATTTTACATTCTGATGACGAAAAATTTAATTTTAAATATTTATGCCGTTATTTAAATTGTTGAATGTTGAATCCCGTGCAAAAATGCACGGGTTTAAAATTAGTAACGTGTTAATCTTAATTACAACGGATCAAGCTCTTTCGCACAATTAAAACGAATTGTGAACAACTTTGTACTATAATTCGATTTTAACATCGCATACACAGCTCTGATACCACTGAAGGAATTTTGTCGGTACTTAAAACTATTTTAATAGACAAATCTCCAGGACCATATGCATGTTAGAAATCAGAATTAAACATAAATAAAAGGGCAATCGAATTACCTCGCAGCGGAATAAATTCGTGAGCAATAAAATCCAGCAATATAAGAAAAATAAGAACCAGATCTGAATAACCCATCTGCTACAAATAATCAAGAGTACCCCAATTGTAGTGCCTCCACTAGTATCCACACGTATGAATAMGAGATGCGATTTGTATGCTAGTACACAAGGTAGGGTTTATTATTACTCACAGGGAGAATAAGATGATCGAAACTGACTCTCATATATCTGTATATATAAGAAGCTATAAGGACTCAGTTTCCTAATTAAACTCTTACCTTAATCGCAGCTGGGTCTAATCTAATTAGAACCCTATTTCCATATTTCAGTCTGACTGTAAATAAGAAACACCGTATTCATCTTGTGTGTGACCCAGTGGGCCCGTTTAATTCTACACGAGTCCTTAAACTCATTTAAGACTCGGTCCGTAAGCGGCTTCTAGCAAAACGTTACGGTTACATAGAATATAAACCGGGTTACCTTAATTGGACTCTGCACATAAATCTAACCCACAATCGATGCAAAAACTCACTTTTTCGTGACTATCTTTCTTCTTTGCGGGATTGAATGTCGCATTTATCATGCACATTATCGGTGACGGAACACTCATTTGTTTTAATTTCTTGCCCGCCAACTTAATAGATAAATTTCTTTATTTTTCTTCACACTTTGAAGGTGGTAGATAATCGGAAGAACAGAGATTTTAATTCATGTTATATATATAAGGAAAATTAAGGATATAAGGTGATGGAATCATACTGGAAACATAATTCCTACTTCTGTTATAGTATGGGAACGTAAGAAGGAAAGTTTGCAAGAGCAATGTTGTTCTACTTTTCCTAAGAAAACTCCAATTTAACAATAGTTTTTCTAAAAGGATTTTACACAAGATGATTATATAAAATAATTAATAAAAGACATATTTAAGCAAACTATTATTAAATACATACATGTTTTATAAAAAAAAAATCATCATACGTTTAATCAATTGTGAGTATGCATCCGAAGGAGTAGAAGGATAACAACTGTTCCCTTCATCTCAGTCAATTGTTATCTATTCCTTTTTACACAGAGATTAATGCATGTGAAACAAACAAATAAAATAAAGAAACGATTGTCACTAGCCACTTGTTCAATACTTGCCCTAAATAGAAACAGATAACAAATGAATGATACACATCAAAATGGAAATAGATCAAGTATTACCAATTGGTGCATATATTTTGCGTGTTTTCTATACTTGGGCCAATAAACAAGACCTAGGGACTAAAATTTTTAGCATGTTGAATAGGTTTATAATGAATAAAAAATGGCTGAACTGCTTTCTTGATATGACTGCCCATTTTCACCCTGAAGCACTTTTTGATCATAACTTATGCATAGTAAGTAACACAAACACTGATATTAAAGGTAGACCAAGTTTCAAAAAGTTTAAAATATGGGGTAAAGATAAGAATTTCGTTACTATTATCAGATCAAAATGGCTGAAGTTTTATGCAGGAAATAGAATGTTTTGTGTGGTAAAAAAGTCGAAGAATCTTAAACCGGTGTTAAGGATGCTTAATAACAGTATTCAGACATTGAGAATCACACCAATATTGCAAGTCACTATCTAGAAGAGATTCGAAAAGTATTATTCAGGATCCTAAAAATCACAATTTGATCCAATTGGAGATTGAGGCAGCTAAGAATTAAAGGAAATTAAATAATGCACCCCAAAAAGAAAAAAAATTAGCTTGGTGAATTAGGGTGACAGTAACACAGCTATTTTTCATGGTGCTATTAGAAAGAAGAATATGGTTAATAAGGTCATCCAGATTGAAGATCAAAATGGTGTCACTTGGAAAAATGAAAGAGGTTTTCAAGAAGCACTTTTTTAATTACTATCAAGATCTTCTTGGTAGTACAAGCCTACTGAATCTGTCAAGGAGATCACATTTTAAAAAGGGCATTGTTGCAGCCAGAAGCACAAAGATATACTCCGTACTTAATAATAAGCATGTGACTTTTGAAGAGATCAAAAAAATATTATTTAATATCCCTGATAGCAAGTCACCAGGGTCGCCAGATTGTTATACTAGCAGATTCTACAAGGGTGCATGGGAAGTGATAAGGGATGAGGTGAGCTATGTTGTTCTGAATTTATCTGACTCTGATAAACTCCTCTCCCATGTCAACTGTACCAATATTGCACTGATTCCAAAATGTGATAGACTTACCTCTTTCAAACAATTCAGGCCAATAGCTTGTTGCAATGTCATTTACAAGGTTATTTCTAAACTACTTTGCAATGGGCTGGCTGCATTGATTTTGAATGACCTTATAAGCAAAAGCCGGGGGTATTTGTGAAAGGTAGATATATTCTTGGGAATGTTCTTGTATGCCAGGATGTGGTTAAGCTATACAATAGAATATCAATTTCACCTAGATTCTGTTCAAAATAGACCTGCAAAAGACCTATGGCACTGTCGAATGGAATTTTATTGAGCAAATAATGACTAGCATGGGGTTCTCTAACTCTCTTATTGGGAAAGTTATGACTTGTATTAAGTCTTTGTCTTTATCCCTTTGTTTAAATGGAAGCAAGTTTGGGTATTTGGAAGAGCAAAGAGGGCTGAGACAAGGTGATCCAATCTCACCTCTCCTTTTTAAACTTTGCTTGGAATATTTGACCAGGACCATTAACTATGCTACTGATAAGTGGCCATCCCATTATCACTCTCAATGTAGCAAAATGAAACTGAATCATCGTAGCTCATGACCATTCAATAGTCTGCAAGGGGAATGCTAACTCCATTATCCATAATTAAATCTTTCTCTACCTTCTCTAGAGCTACTGAATTGAGCATGAATGCTAGTAAATCTGAAGTTTACTTCAATGGTGTGACAGAGAATTTGAAAAACAATATTAAATATGTGACAGGTTTTGTAGAGGGGATATTGCCCTTCAGATACCTTGGTGTTCCTATTAAACCTAGCAGACTTACAAAGGCTGAGTGCACATCTCTTGGTGAGAAAATTGTCATGAGGATAAGGCTTTATGGACAAAGGAACTCTCTTATGCAGGAAGGCTGACCCTAGTCACTTATATGCTTAATACTCTTTATTGTTACTGGCAGCTATTTTGTGCTACCTAAGGCTGTGACAACAAGATTGAGTGGAAAGAATTTGCTGAAAATTCTTTTGGGATAGAAGCTCTGAGTTCCACAGAGTATCATAAGTTGTCTGACAGAAAGTAACATTGCCTAAGAGCGAAAGGGGCTTGTCGACTTGGCAATAAAAAAGAAGAGACTTGGAACTTAGCTGCAGTACCCAAACTTATTTACTAGATTTATTGCAAAAGCTGATAGGCTTTGGGTTCAATGTGACTATCAAAATCATATGAGGGGGGATGGACTAACAGAACTACACACCTCCTTCTGGTGTTAGTTGGACTTGGAGAAATATCTGCATGGTGAAGGAGAGAATGAATCATGGATATAACAATGGAGTTTGGGAGGCCAATGAAAAGGGATATAGCATAAAACATGGTTATGACTGGCTAAGAGAACATAAACCAAAGGTGTCTTGCTTGGATGGGGATGAATCTTTCTTCACATTAGCACAACCGAGTCGTTGTATTGTTGCATAATTGATAAGTTCTTTGATGCTATATGTATTTTATATCGCCTTTCGAATAATTTGAGCTAAGTATAAAAGTTTCTATTTTTTGTGGTTTAATTGATCTTACGTTATTTTCTACTAGTTTATATTGCGATTTTCTTTTAGTAATAAACCGGTTAAGATGAGAACGAAATGAACAAAATTCGTTTATATATTGTCGAAATTGTCGTAATTTGACCATATGTCTATATCTCACACAATCATTCAAAGATGAAATTGGATGGATTCAAATTGTGTTGGGAAATTAAGATTTAGAATTTTAGACCAACAACTTTGTAGATTATAGGTAGAGCAGATTTCGTTAGTTAATGAGCTGAAATTGAGCCTAAATATACAGCTAAGTAAGGAAATTGTTGACACTTGAATGCTAGAAAACTAAACAATGGATGAAAGGCCCAATAAAGATTGAAAGGGATACAGTCGAGACGTTGTTTGAAATGGATAACAGCACATCCAAACATAGAGACTCGGGCTATACCACAGAATTACTACAGGTTGAAAGCCAATAGCCAATAGCCAATGCCAATTTTAAGAACAGCCGATCGGAGATTTTGGTACCGGCATGCAAAGGTTCAAATTCTTTTACTCCAGATTTATGTACATATGATCGGATCTGTCAAGAATGAGCTGATGACTACGGGGGAAGCAATTTCCAAGCTACAAACCCGAGCCCAACGTTTAGTAAACCAAAAGTTTGACAATTTAGTGAACTATCCAAACTATCTCTTCCACGCTAATCGCTTCAACTAAATTTATTATAACACTCTAGTTACCCGGCCAAGGTAATTATGGATGCTACAATCTCGATTTTCCGAGGTAATGCATCAAAACCCCAATTAAGAAAATTTATTAAAGTCCAAGTTTAATGGTCAATATAATATGAGTAACACTATTTAAATCCCCTTACTACTAAGAGGATAGAAATTCTCAATAATTTTCCCTCCATAAGAAATCTAGCTAAATAAGGAAAAAAGACTATCTTTGTATTAAATTATTAACTTTTAATTAGAGGATATAATCGTTAATCATTATAATCTTTTTTTAACTAAATATAATCTTTTAATTAAAATAAACAAAGCTGGTAAGATCTAAAATTCTTATATGAAAAACCGATAAATTGATATTATTAGTTTTTATAAAAACAAAACTTATCACATACTTAATTCGTATAAAAAAATTTGAACTGATACTATTAATTTCGTGATAAAAAAAATATTTAAAATTATTTGAGAAAATTTATAAATTGATCATTAGTTTTGTGGTAATTTTTTTTTTAATTAAAATACACATTTCATGACTTTACTCAATTCTTTTGATTAGTTTTCCGTTTCAATTTTTTATCCCCATATTGAAATATGAAAAATTAATAATATGTCAATTCTAAATCTATAAATAATACATTATAAACTAAAAGATCTATAAATACCACGCATGCATGCACGGAATTCATACTAATTATACATTATACAAACTCAACTACAACAAACAACTCTAATAAAGTCTACATCAACTATAGTGTCTCCTCAACTAGACTCTAAATGTCAATAGCTCGGCCCGTATCCCGATCATCACTAAGTCCAAAACCTGCAATCACATGCCACCACAATTAAAGGAGGTGATAATTTGACACAAAACCAACACAAGTCATTCTCAATAATACAAAGGCTCACGATACCATATAAATGCAATGCAAATGAATGCGACACACATATCACAACATCTCCTCGAAACCCGACTCCAACTCCACCTCAACCCGGTGACGGCATCGCGACATCACCACCAACAACTGGACCGCAACACCGCCACCAACACCCGGACCGCAGTCCAAAATATATCTGCATCGCAACATGGCATACCGAGCCCAGTTCGCGACCGAGACCCCTGCCAGATTCACATCGCAACATGAATCCCTCTCCCCCCTCCCAGCCGGTGGTGGCACTTGAGGAAGCGGTGGTGAAAAGAGAGAGTTAAGGCGAACTTTAGGGACGAAGTTCATTTTAAGGGGGGAAGATTGTAATAAGCCGGATATTTGGAGACTCATAAAGGAACCTTAGGAGGTGTGAGAGGACCTAAGGCTAGATGAGAGGCTACTTGTGAGTGAGGTATGGCTGAGCAGTGGACCGAGTAAAACCTATACTAGACCTAATGAGTGTGCAGTGGCCCGACAGGGAGATAAAGTGGACCGAGTATGTGTCACTCGGTCGAGTACATGCAGTACTCGACCGAGTGACGGTCGAGTACATGCAGTACTCGACCGAGTGAGTGGCATTCGGCCAAGTGGACTCGTCATTCAACCGAGTGCAGCTTGCCAGAGGCGATATAACCTATGACGGGATCCCATTTCACCTAACCGACTTGGGGGTTTTTGTTGGGCTTATTAATTAGTAATTATTATGAGTAATATGGTTAATTAGTGGGTAATAATAAGGGATTTTACATAGTAAAAGCATATAGGATATGTTGTGATAGTTATTATGTAATTTATGTAGGATGAGACGGTTTAGAAGACGGGATCTTGCTTGTCTTGGATTGATTATAGGTAAGATTTTCATACCCGGTTTTAGTAATATAAACGCTTGTTTGTCTGTTTATTGGGTGTCTCCATAGTATGAGTCGGTTTGCATTACATTGTGATATTGGGATTAATGTGAGTCTCACATTGTGTCGGAAATTCATATTAGCATGATATCGGATTATGGTGACTCAAAGAGTCGAGATGTTGAGGAATTGGCATTCGTAGTGCATTAGAAGTGTATCTCATGATGAGTCGTATTTTAGCATGTTGTGTTGTATCTTGCATTTATTGCGATTGTTGTATATGTTGGAGGATGTGGCAGAGTCATGGTGGTGATATATGGTTGTTGAGGAGACGTAAGGCGGTTGTGAGTCGACTTACGCTTGGGTCGCCTCTTGGAGCTTCTCACTCCAAGAGGGATGTGGAAGTTAATGACTTAAGTATGGAGGGGTTCGTGTGGTGTCACGATGCCCGGAAAGTGTCCGGTTAGAGCCCGGGCTCGGTACCACCGCCGTGTCCCGAGTACCTTTTTTACCGACTGCGGTCCGACTGTTGGTGGGAGCTGTTGCAGTGCCATTACCGGTTGTTGATACCGTGGGTGTGTCCCTGGTACCTGTGAGGTGGTTATGGAGTTGTCATGGATGGAGAGTCGTATCTTGTGCATTCTATATCATGTTGCATGTTTAAACACTTGTGTCGTGGCTTAAGTATTTATATTATTGAAACTGATGTGTGTTGGTTGTGTATTTATCGTCACCTATTTCCGGGATGACATGTGTTGATTCATGTGATATTTACGAACATACGAGGAGCAGTCTGAGTACAGGTTGCATTTGGTATCTAGCAGGAGACGGGATGAGCCACGGGCTTTGGGTGATCACCGAGTCAAGTGTAGTTTTGCTAGAAAGGTTGTAGTAGTCATTAATTGTATTATTTATTCATTCATTAGTCATATTTTAATTCACTAAACATGTTAATTATCTAAACATTTCTTAATTTTAATTCTGATTTCACTGCCTCGGGAAACCGAGACGGTGACATCTCTCGATTACCTTGGCCGGGTAAGAGGGGGGTGTTACAAAGTGGTATCAGAACGACAATTTTGGAACCTAATCCAATGAACCAAATTCAAAACAGTGTGTCTAATAAAATGAACCCGACATGAGTACAATAGGAGGTCGGTTTTGGATGAATATGCCCCCTCAAATTAAAACTAGTTACTATTGTCTTAATCGGTCACTAAGAGGGTGGTTATGAATGCGGGTCAACGCTATGTGAAACGTTATATGATTACATGTGTGTTGTGGCGGGTTGATGAGTTTCTTGCATTGTGTGGCTATGTATGACATGGTATATGTTAACATGTGAAAGTTGGATTAAAGGAGTGATGTGTGTAACATGTTTTGAGAATAGATATTATGTGTGAATGTCTACAGCACCTTGGTCCCGTTCTTTGACATTTTGATACCATATACGTGCTTGGGACTTGTTAGTGTAATCCTTAGAGTACAAGCTAGTAGTGGTTGATAGTAGGGTAGCACAAGTGTAGATGTAGCGTATCGGAGACGGTAAGCGTGATGACGTGTTGAATAACATGGGATGAGTCACTCATAGCCGGTGGACTCCCAAACATTCTCTTTTATTCACTACAAAAATTCTGTTTTTGGGTGACTAAACATGGCGACTGAGTATCCCAGTCGCTAATTTAGCGACTGAGGTAAAATATCAGGTGACTGTTATTAGTCGCCAAATTGACGACCACAAAAATCCGTACAATAAATAATATTGGCGACTGAATGTAAGACCGGGCGACCAAAATTTCAGTCGCCAATTTAGACGACATAAATAAATGAGATAAACCTCGCCTAGATACTTACTTTATCCCTTTTCATCTCGACAAAAACATATCAGTCCATACAATTACTTACATTTTTTTTTTTTTTTATCTCACTACAAACAAATCTCCCTTTTTCTCATTTTTTTAGTTTATGAAATCTCCAACTCCCTTTCTCTCATCTTTATACTTTACAAAATCTCCATTTTTCTCATCTTTTTACATGACAAAATCTCCATTTTTCTCATCTTTTTACATGACCAAATCTTCCACATTCATGCCGTTTAATTGCTTTTCTTGTCTAATTTTCATCATAATCTCACCCTGCTTCATATAATTAAAGGCATTGGTCTATTTACCTCATAAATTTATTTTTCAAATTTTAATTTCAAAGTATTTTAGTCTTAAATCAACATGCATGTCAATTTCTATTTAGATCTTGACTTGAAAACGATTTTAATTGAAAAATTATGGTGGTAGTAGGCGATGTCAAGGGTCAACGACAACCAAATGCTGACAGCGTTGGAGATGGTGGCGTAGGGAGATGCGACAGAGGAAGGAGAAGAAGCAGAAAGAAAGGGATGTAATTTTTTTTTCGTATTATTCGACGGTTGCGATGACGGTAATTTGGTTTTTTCGTGTTATTCGAATTGTTGTTAATGTTGGTTGATAGTATTGGTAGTTTTATGTTAAACTTCATTGTAATGTGATGTAAATTTGGTAAAATTTGTATAGAAATAAGAAGATTTGTTTTTTCTTTTCTTCTTTTTTTTTTTTTTTTTTTTTTTTTTTTAAAAAAAAAAAATTCCAGTAAGTTTATTTAGTAATGTAAATTTTGCCATGGTTTGTTAAGGATATTAATTGTAATTCAATGTAAATTTAGTATAGAAATTAGTAGCTTTTTTTTAATGCCAAAATTGGCGACTGAAAAAAGTCATTTGGAGACTACTTTCAGTCGCCAATTTGGTGACTACTTGTAGTCCTCAAATTGACTAGTTGGCGACTAATTAGTCAGTCGCCAATTTTGGCGACTGATTTCCGTCGCCCGAATTCCTTTAAGTGACTAAGACAAGCGCTTGGACACTGGTGACCAGTTTCAGTCGCCAATTCTACTTTGGCGACTGAAAACAGTCGCCCTATTTAGTCACCCGAATAATGTTTTCTTGTAGTTATTGCAAGGACGATACTATTTTCATCTTAATCGGAAATTGCAAGCCTGAGTGAAGCACTCAACCGAGTGTGAGCCAACACTAGGCTTAATACTGAACACTCAACCGAGTGGTCCATGTCACTCGACCGAGTGGATTGGTTTTCCAGAATCTGAAAATTTTCTGAAAATGGGCCACTCGATCGAGTAGAGCAGGACAGTCGACCGAGTGCAGCGGCACTCGACCGAGTGCAGCGACACTCGACCGAGTGCCATATCTGGGCAGCTCATTTTCACGATATTGTGCCTACATGCCTTATCTTATCTCTTCCATTTCTTCATCATTCTCCATAACTTCAACACGAAAATTTCTCTAAAAACACTACAAAGACTCCATTGTTGCTCATTCTTAAAAGCATTCAAGTTTTCTATTCCATTTGTCCTCCTTAAGCTTTACTAATTAAACAAAGTAAGTGATTTTCTCTTTCCCCTTATTTTTTTCCCCAATTTGACTTTGTTTAGATCTTTACTAATTTCTTCAAGTTTTATCAATTATTTACATGTTTTTGTTTAATTCATGATAGTAAACAACTTTCTACATCATTATTGTAGACAAATATGAAATTTTCATGTTGAAATTTTGCCCAAATTTACATGTGTCCTAAATTGGAGTTCTTGAGGCAAAAAAAATTGATTTTTGTGTGTGGTACTTGGTTTATTTGTTCAACAAGGATTTAACTTTTGTTGCTAATGCTAGATCTTGCCTCACATTTGAAATGTTGTCTTAAAAACTTTGCCCTAAATTTCGAAAATTTGGTTGTTCATGCCCAAATTTTTGTTTTCATGTGTAAAACTTGATTTAATTATCTTGTAAGAGTACTATTCTTGTTTGTAATGCTATATTTTGAATTAAATCAAAAACTTCGTCTCAAATTGTTACCTCCAATTTTCGAAATTTATGGCATACATGACAGTATTTGATTTTGCATAAAGAATATGGTTTAATTGCTTCAAGATGTCCCAAACTTGGTTAATAATGTCATGCTTGGTCATAAAATTGTAAATGTGTCTTAAACGTTTCTCAAAATTTCGAAAAACGGGTAGTATACTAGTATTCATACCCGAAATTCGATTTTTCATGTTTAAACCTTGCTTTAATTGTCTCTTGTCACTCCTATTGTTGATAATAATGTATTGTATTGCTTTAAATTAGAAATTTTGCCCCAAAATCGTCATATTTTTGTATGGTAGTATACAGGAAATTTTGATTTTCATGCTTCAGTTTGATTTAATTGTGTCAAAGGTTTGATAACAACTAGATTTATTGTATGATGCCTAAATTGGATTTAAAATGTGATGTAATTTCACAAAATTACTTTTTTCCGGAAAATTTTGTGCCTTGAGTATGTTTTTGGGTTTGATTAAAATTTAAGGAAGACTACGTCAAATTTTTTTTCTACTCAAATTGTTGTTAGTAAGATAAAATTATGGGGCAGTTTTCAATTTGTTTCATGTTGTCCTAAATTCTCATTTTTTCTATCCGGAATCTTGTCGTGTGAATCGGTTTTGTAGCATGTCAAGGAACACCAGAAGCAACTGAGGCAGACAACCACAAAAAGCACCGAATCCCCACTCATGATTGAAGCCCAGGGATTTCCGGGAATTTTGTTTGAGAGTGAGGCCCAAAAGAACACTTTTCTTGTGTTGGTCGGGAGACGTATGACCACAATTAGGTGTGTGTTGGTGAGTGCTTTGAGAAAGTTAGGAATAGAGGAGGAAGTGCATGGTATGTTTGATGTAATTGGGTTTGAAGGACTATAAAATCCAAATGAGATTAGCTATCAAAATTTTACTTTGGAATTTTTGAGCTCTTTTAGGTATAACAAAGGGGACCATTCAGTCAAGTTTAGGCTTGAGAACACTACCTTCAACTTGACAAGTGACACCTTTGCGGAGTGCTTGAGGATAGATAAGAGAGATGGTGTTAGTCATGATAAGGTGACGGAAGATATGAAGTCCACTTGGTATTTTGAATTGTATACGGGTAACGATAAAATGTTGGTGAGTGCCATGAAAAGTAGTGAAGTGGAGTATCCGGTTTTGAGGATTTTATTGAGGCTTATGACCCACCTACTCTATGGTAGGAAAGATGTTAGTAAGTTGAACTCGATGGAAGTCTTACTCTTAAGCTCCTACTCGAACCCTTACCAAGAGGAACCTTCATACTCTAGCATCGTGTCTATGGTGTGCCCAACCTTTGAGAGGATGACATGGTCCGATAAGTGCTCCTTAGATTGTGGTGCCTTGGTGAGCTGCTTAGTGAAGAGGTTATTGGGATATGATCCCGAAGAGATGGATAGGCCATTGACTAAAGAGGTGCCATATTTTGATATCGATTACATGAAGAATATCCAGTAGCTTGAGGATGTGACTGGGGAGGGGTATGCATGGAAGGTAGACGGGCCTTGGAATATGAGGCTTCCGGTGGGAGAAAACTTACCCAAGGTTGAGCATCATTGAGAGGCGGACTTGCCTCCTTCTTCACCGCTACGCTTCACCATTCCTCACAACCTCACTTTCTCACTCAAGGAATTGAATGGCCAACAAGCTCCTACTTCCCCACCACCTCATAGCCCACCCATGAAATCACCACCATCCTTCTCCATGCCTTATATGAGTGAATATGCCCAACCTCCACCTACCTATGACCATGACTACTACATGGCGGACCTCACCTCCCGCATGAACATCAACGTAGTGTTGATGAGTGCCCATAAGGCGTCTATTCTACAAGGAGTGAACTCACCCCACAACCTTAGTTTATTTGAGCGGTATAAAAGATGATTCAGGTGTCTTTCAAGGTACATCACTGTCACATGCCTCAAGAAGAATGTACCCATGACGTTAGTGGATGATGGCTCCGCAGTAAATGTCATACCACTTAAAACTGCATACAAATTGGACATGAAGGAGTCATACTGGACTCCGAATAACCAGGGTGTTCGCGGATATGATGGAACGCGCCGTAAAATAGCAGGTCTTGTCAATCTTACTATGGCCACTGGGCCAATCGAAAGCAAGGTCAATTTTCAAATAATGGACATCGAGGCATCATTCAATATACTTCTGGGAAGGCTATGGATTCACGCTTCCAAAGATGTGACGTCCATACTCCACCAGAAAATCAAGATCCCATTGGATGGTCAAGTAGTGACGATCAGTCTCTAATTAAAGTAGTGATCGAGAAAATGTCCAACAATCAGATTGTTTTAGACCATGTCCATGAGTTAGGAGGATTCCAAATCATCAATCTCATAGAAAGCAAACTTGCTCCACTGTACTTTAACCCATACTCCCATCCGGTGATCAACCGCATCCTCAAATCTCAGGGATACTTCTCAAGGATGCCATTAAACCCCATCAGAAAGAACACCTTCCAACCCTTCAAAGAAGATTGCTCTCAGAAGATACCTCTTGGTTTAGGGTACAAGCCAGCAAGAGAAGAAACATTCAAAATGCTCGCTCAATATCATAATCGGAAGCATCAAGGTATTCAAATGCGACGCTATCACCCTACACCGAATGGGTATTTTGTTATGCAAGGATATCATGAATCTTTTCATGGGTTTCATGAACCTTGGACATTCGAGGAAAACAAGTTAGCCGGAATTGAAGTATTCCATGACTGTTACTTCATTCAACAAGAAACGGTTCTTACCGTCAAAGCTCATCTGACACCTTGTCTCGATGAGCAAGCTGTTAGCCTTCTATTTGGAGAAGATCGATTCGTGAAGGTAGCCCAAGACGAGATCATTACCATAATAATGCGTGATGAACATTTCGGCCCTACAACTTTGATTACCGATGCAGATCCAGCCAAGAAGCAGTTGGGATGAAGAAAATCGATCAAGTGGACGAACAATCAAGGAAAGCTCTTCAAGATCGCAACTGGAGAAAGAGAGATGTTCAAAGGAGAAGCACAAGATTACGAGTTCGAGTCTGAGTCTGAGTTCAAGTCTAGAGACGTTATTAGGAAGTCTCCTCCCGTTGTCACTCCCCTCCCCATAATTTTTTCTAGTTTAGTGTTACCTAGTTGAAGTAGTCTGGGGAATGTCCCCGCAACTGATCCCTTTCCGCCACTGACTAATGCTCAGATGGCATCCTTGTTTCAGCAATTTTCAAATTTTAATATGAGTAAATCAGATTCTACTTACTCCTCGTGTTATTTTTATTGCAATTCTATTTATGACGATACTGAGGATGATCCTGACCCAGACTCAATCGAATTACCTCCCTAAATAATTAAAGAGATACTAGAAGAGGGACAAGGGGGATCAGTTATAGAGAACACTGTACTTATTAACGTAGGGACAGACTTAAAACCCAAAGAACTCAGGATAGGGACGACCCTAGACTCAATCGAAAGGGCTCATTTCATCGACCTCTTCCACGAGTTCAAGGATGTTTTCGCTTGGTCTTACAAAGACATGCCGGGGATAGTTAGGGATATTGCAGAACACCGAATCCCAATCAAGCCAGGTTTCAAACCAGAAAACAGAAGCTCCGCAGAATGAGAACAAAGTGGGCTCTTAAGATCAAAGAAGAAGTAGACAAGCAATTCAAAGCCGAGTTCATCAAAGTTTCTGATTATTATGACTGGGTTGCTAACATAGTCCATGTACCTAAAAAGGATGGGAGAATTCGGGTTTATGTTGATTTCAGAGACCTAAACAAGGCCAGTCCAAAAGACGACTTTCCGTTACCACACATCGACATTTTGGTAGATAATACAGCTGATCACATGCTTCAGTATTTCACGGATAGGTACGTAGGTTATAATCAGATCAAAATGGCTGAAGAGGATATGCATAAAACAACGTTCGTCACTCAGTAGGGTACTTATTGCTATACTGTCATGCCGTTTGGATTAATCAATGCTAGAGCAACATACCAACGTACCGCCATAACCTTGTTACATGACATGATGCATAAAGAATTAGAGCTTTACGTCGATGACATGATCGTCAAATCCAAAGATAGGCAAAGTCACATTGCCAATCTTCGCAAATTATTCCTTAGGTTGCGCAAGTACAACATGAGACTCAATCCTCATAAATGCGCGTTTGGAGTAATATCTGGTAAGCTACTGTGGTACGTAGTAAGTCAAAGAGGAATAGAGATTGATCCATCTAAGATCAAAGCCCTAATCGAAATGCCGTAGCCACAAACAGAGAAGGAAGTACGGGGTTTCCTCGGTAACGTGCAGTACATAAGCCGTTTCATTTCCAAACTCACTATGATCTGCGAACCAATATTAAAAAAGCTCAAGAAAACGAACCACAGGATGTGGGACGATGATTGTTAGAGAGCATTCGAAAGAATCAAGAAGATTTTGGCTAAACCACCTATTCTTATGCCACCACAAAAGACCAACCTTTATCTCTCTACCTTACCATCACGGAAACAGCCATGAGAGCCATGCTCGCTCAGACAGTGGGAAAGAAAGAAATAGCTATCTACTACCTTAGTAAGAAGTTCTTATAGTACGAGACCAAATACACACCTCTCGAAAAGACATGCCTCGCTCTTATGTGGGTAACCAAGAAGTTACGCCATTACATGCTCAACTGTTATGTCAAAGTTTACTCAAAAATGGATCCTATCAAATACATATTTGAAAAGCCAGTCCTAAACGGCCGACTAACAAGGTGGACTTTAATGCTTTCTGAGTTCGACCTCAAATACGTACCTTTTTTAAGTTATTAAGGGACGAGCGGTAGCCGAATTATTTGCGGATAACCCTATACATGATACCCATGTTCATTTCTAGATGAAGATATTCTACACATTAGCGTGGAATCATGGGATCTCTACTTTAATGGAGCTTCCAACCTAAGGGGATACGGTATGAGAGTGTTTCTCATTTCTCCTGAAGGTGAGCATACACCAATTTCAGTCAAATTCGACTTCGAGGTGACTAATAATACGGCAGAATATGGGGCTTGCCTCCTAGGTTTACAAGCAACAGTTAGTTTAGGCATCAAAATATTTCGAGTTCATGGGGATTCATCCTTAATAATCAATCAAATCACTGGGTCTTGGAAGATCCAAAGCGAAAGTCTCGCACCCTATCAAGCCAGGATAGATCAAATGGCCCAATTATTCGATCAAGTCACTTACTTACATCTACCAAGAGAAGAAAATATGTTTGCAAACGCTCTTAAGAAACTGACATCCTTGATTAACATGCCTAATAACATGAGAGAAATGCCACTATGCATCAAAAGACGATCTGAGCCAGCCTATGTACATCTCCTAACTGATGACGAGGAAAATCAAGAAGAACCTTGGTACCAGGCTAGTCTGAATTACAAAATCAATGGTGAATGTCCAGCGGATATGGACAAGAGAGGACGACAAGCTATACGGTTGCTGGCATCTCAGTAGGTCCTGAATCAGGGAGAGTTGAAAAAAGAACGCCACAAGGCGTCATCTTGCTCTACCTTGATCATTAAAAAACAAAGAAAGTTATGGAAGAAATCCATGATGGAGAATGTGGTCCTCACATGAGTGGGCCAACAATGGCAAAGAAAATCATGCGTCTAGGGTACTACTGGACGACCATGGAGACAGACTACATCAAGTATGTCAGACACTGTCACAACTATCAGATCTTTGGGAATGTGTAGCACGTTCCGCCATCTCTGTTGTATAAAATGACATCGCCTTGGTCATTCTCTACTTGGAGAATTGACATTATCGGATAGATCAGCCCAGCTGGGACAGGAGGTCACTGTTACATTTTGGTAGCCATTGATTACTTAACCAAATGGCTAGAAGCAGCATCCTATACTGCTCTAACATCCAAACAAGTGGCTAAGCTCATAAAAGCCAACATCATTTATCGATATGGTTGCCCACATGAGATAATTAGTAACCACGGAACTCATTTTCAAGCTAAAGCTGAACAATTACTGGCCAAATATAAGATCCAGCATCACCACTCTTCGCCTTACTGACCCCAAACCAATGGAGGCGTAGAAGCACCAAACACAAATGTCGTCATGATCCTAAACAAAATGATCAACAACTATCGCGATTGGCCTCATAAGATACCCTTCGCTCTATGGGAATATCGAACTTCATTCAGGACCCCCACTAGGGTAACTCCTTTCTATTTGACATATGGTATGGAGGTCGTACAACCAGTAGAGCTACAGATCCCGTCTCTACGCATCCTACTCGAAAGTCAAATTCCCGAAGCTGAATAGAACACAGAAAGATATGAAGAACTCATCCTCCTGGATGAGAGACGACTACGTGCCTTACATAATGTCCAAACACATCAAGCACGGATTAGAAGAGCTTTCAACAAGAAAGTCATGCCTCGAAACATCAAGGAGGGGCATTTGATCCTTTAATCATTTCGAGCCCTTTTGCCAGTTGACCCAAGGGGAAAATTTAAACCTAACTGGGCTGGACCCTACTTAGTCAACTCGATACTCTCAGGGGGTGCGGTTAGAATCATTTACTTAGACGGGAATGGGTTTTCAAACCCAACTAACCTAGACCAGCTTAAGAAATATTACCCTTAGAATAGGTCGAAACTCATCACGCGTGACCCACGTGCCGCTTCTGCGACACGTTATACATGGCCCACGGTCACCTTGATTCCCGTGCCATCTCGCTCTTGCGTTTTAGCATATTTTACCATCTTCAATATTGTCAACATAACTTAATTGCATTTTAGGAGTACGTGAAGCACTATGCTTATTCCCTACGTTCATTATGAGCTCTTACTTCGAACATTTGATCCTTTGCACAATTTCTATTTCGAACTACGTTCTGGGTTTGATTTCATATTTAACAGGCGAATACTTAGGCAATCCGTCACAGGATACAACCCGAAAACTATTTTTAATTCAAAAGTGAAAATAGAAGGACGAATGCTTCGGCATTTGAAATTCGAAATAATGAATAAAGGGAAATGATTAAAGTTTCTTAACTTAGTAAACTGTTTATTCCTTATTTAGTAACACGCAAAATAATACAAATTAATGCTGAAATTAAATGCTAATCTAGGATTCTAAAAATCCCGCTTTTTATTACATAAATAATAATCGATAATACTAATATAAAGACTTAGGCTATCTCTATTCATCCATCTTCCCCTTGCCTTTGTCATTTTTGTCATATTTCTTGTCTCGGCCTCGAGGTGGACGCTCATGCGTTATCTCTGACCTAATCACCAAGGGTCTCTCTAGTGGCCTAGTCTTACCATTTCTATCCACCACCATTTTCTCCGCAGGATGAGCTCTCTTTGCTATCTTCTTCGGACGAAAAACTCGAAATCCGACTTTCTCTTCCTCTTCAATTAGATATTTCTGGTTCTCTTTCGCTACCTCGCGGATCTTGTAGTCAACAGACTCATGCTTTCTCAATTTCTTGCGCTCCTCCGAAGTGCTAGCCTTGATCCATTGCAAGTAGGAATCTCACACACGCGGGGAACCTACAAGAGTAGGTATGTACCAAACGTTCCTTTGAGCCTAGCGAAGTGCTAATTCCCGACAGAAGTCGGAGGTTTGCGCCAAGGTTGTCTGCGGTACTATATCGAGCTTCGGGATCGTCTATTTCAAGCCAACCTGGCTCAAAAGCCTCTCCGGAAATATGTTAACCATGAACTCCAAGCCTGGAATGCGTATAGAACGTGTGGGGTCGAGACTTGATACTTTTTTCAATAAGGGACCCACCTTTACTTTTTAGTTTGTTTTCCCCAATAATTACAGACTCGGGTAAAGTCCACCATGTACAACCTTGTCTTTATTGAAAACGACTGCGAACGGTATCCAAGCACGTCAACTGGAGGCTCGATCAATTGAAATCTTTCTATGGGGGGGGGGGGGGGGGGGGGATTGTCAACAAAAGTCGCGGCCGAAAAAGAGAAAAAAAAACGAAAGAGAAAATATCGTTTTACCTGTAAAATGATAGGACTTCCCATGTAAGGTAGCTGCCTTTCTGTTGTCCAAACCAAGATTGGTCTCTCCAAATACCAAGCAAACTGGGCTCTTGCGCAGCTCCATTTGCTTAATTATTCCAAGGAAGCGAGGGGCTCCCCTCATATCTGTGTCAACATGGCCTTTCAAGACAAAGCAGTGTAGAAGGCAAAACCCGAATGCTCGACGTCTCTCAACATAGGAAATTGTGAGGTCTTCCCTATCTATGAATTGGTCAACCAGATCAAACATCCTTACACCTTTAGGGGTCACAAGACGGTCCACCTCAGCTTTGGTCAATCCTAAAAAGTCTCTAAATTTGTTCTTATACCCTTGGGAGCTAGGAAGTAAAACTGGAAGGTTTTGTACATCCCACCTACTAATTGCTGCGAATTCTTCTGGAAAAGGGCAAATTTTGTCACTAGGAAAGACAAATAAATGAAATTCGGGGTTCCCATATTCAAGACAAGGATCTAGGAAAGGTCTTACCACTTTCACTTGCTTAAAACTAATGATCGATCCAATGTTGAAAGCGGTCATGTCATGTTTCTCCACATTTGAAAATTCGTTCTTCCACTCTTTGAGTCGGTATTCAAAGGTATCCATTTTTATGCTAATATATTTTTCTAGAGTTTATTTGATGTGAGAGATAGACTACAGAATTATAGAAGAGATAATTGTGAGAATAGAAGCTTACCCGATGCCTTTATTTATAATATTTGGCCTTTCCTAATTCTACTCAGGAAGAGATAGGCTGGAGAGAAGACGCAATGAGTGATACGCCTTCAGGAAGGATGGCAACTCTTGTTGCGCCTCTTCCTGAGGCCTGCTTTCTGCAGTTTTGCACGGAGGACCTTCCTAATCCCGTTTTAGTTATTATTTCATATTCCTATAGGGTTTTAATATTATAATTCAAAATTTTTGGTATCCTTAGCAATTTCAGAATCCTATTTTACCGCGTAATTTCGTTTCGAGATGGGTTCGGATTTCGAGGTGACATCTTCGTTTAATATTTCGTCAACCTGGCACACTTACCTATTTCATTTTCTTTTCTTTTCAGGGGGAAGCACTCCCGTCTTTCGGTCGTATAATCGACTTTTTTTTTTTATAACATTTCGAGTCATTCGCTCATTTTGGGCATTTTCAACTTACCCATTTTATTTTTTTCTCCTTTTCTTTTAGGGGAAGCACTCCAGTCTTTTGGTTGTGCACCGTGTCACTATCCGCTCACTTTTGGGCACTTTTTTTTTTTTTTTCAAAATTTGCGTTTTGACTTGATCGAATTTTCATTTTTCGCCGTTTAGGCCATTTTCTTCCATTACTCGTGAGTTATTTGACTTGTAATTACGTGTTTCTATTTCTACGTATTTCATTTTCTGCGTAAATTTCGGCGGCATAACGACGTTAGTGGTCGATATGCCAAACCTGTTTTCCAAGCTAACCTGCAGGTATAAATTTCAACAATTACACCCAACAACAGCAACAAAGGCACGCAGACCTCTATATACATACCAAAGTAAAAATATGTACAACAAGACTCGGGCTCGTGCCCGAGATCAACAAAAATGAGATCAAAATATAAATGGACAAGACTAGGCACGTTGTTGCTCAGCTAGACGCCTACTCAGATCGTCAACTCTCGCCTCCAAGATGGCGATGTCAGCATCTCGGACCTCCAGCTCTCTCTCCAGACGAGCCGTATCCTCTCGTGACTGCCCTAACTCACACTCCAGTTCGCGCTCCCGCTATAAAACAAAATAAAAAGCGATGATTAATGAAATGCAAAGACAAGTTTCTATGAAATTCAAATTTCTATTAAAGGAAGGAAAGGTTCATACCTGTTCTCCGGAGCCATCTGAGAGCGCCACCACATCTGTCGCTTGTAGCCGGTTCGCCATCCGCCACAGCTCCACATGCCTCGATCACGCCACTTGCATTTTCAAACCAAATGAAATTACATATCATGTTCCGACATGCTATCAGAAAAGGATAAACGAGTCCAACATGGGGGCTTACCCTTCTCATGACATGCTGCCACTCGTCGAGTCTAGCCTCCATCACCGAGTCGGGAAAAGGCGGAATTTCCATGGACACCGTTGTACCAGCTGGCCCCACGTATCCAGCGCCTCAGGGAAAGCATCTCGTTCTTGAATTTAACTGAATTTGTTCCCGATGATAGGTCCTTGGTCCAGTCCCCTTGAGCCGCCTCGCGTCGTCATAGTCTTCAGGTTGTAATCTTCGATTGACCTGAGGGCCATAATTTGACTTTCGCCTTGTCCAAACCTCACTCAAAGTGGAGGCTCTGTAGATACCTTGGTTTTTCACCTCCCACCAAACACATGGTGATGATTGGACCGTGTTTGACATACAGAGCGATTTTATGATATTGTAAATTCGTCGACAAGTGGTAGCTCAAACACTCATGTCAACCCATTGGTCGTCATCTACGTGCCGATACAGTCGTTTTGACAGTAATTATAGTACATTTGGATTCCGGGTCAAAAACCGTCTTCATTTTCTTAAAACGTCTTAAAACCGAGTCGGAGTATTCTAGTTTTATTTCCAAAATATTATTTTAAGATTTTAAAATCTCTAAATATATTATCTTGCGGAATAAGGAAGCATACATCTTACCTAATTCCTAAATAAAACAAAAGATCTTTCTTGCTGAGGAGGGAAAGCCTCAGGAGAGGACGCAGAGGTCAATGCGCCTCTTGGAAAGGTCGCAGTGCCTACTGTGCCTCTTCCGGGGCTGATTTTTGTTTGTTTCCAGAATATTTCCGGAATTTTCAAATCTTATATTTTCTCCTAATTTTCTACTTCGAGATTAGTATAAATAGAGGAGTCCGCCTCACATATTCTTCACGCAAATGTCCACCCTTTCTCTTCTCTCTTTGCATTCTAAGACCACGTGCTATTGCATTGACGCCTACATGCTTGATCACTTGACCACGTAAGTCTAGATCCTTCTGGATACTAGTTTTGTTGCATGACCGACCAATTTGACCAACTCCACTTAATTAATCAATCAATTTCGTTTTCCAAATTCTTTTTTCAAGGGTATCTTTCGAATCTACATCGAGTCGAGAACGAAACCACTAACAACAATTTAGTTAATCTCACTTCGTAAACATGTAAATCTGAGGGTGTAAATTCTCAATTTATATTTATTTTCTGTTTTTATAATTTATGTGAGAGTTTATATCATAAGCATGCTCAAAACCATTTTTAAAATCATCTTTTTAAACTCTTTTGACGAATCAGCAGGGAAAGACTGTCGAGAAGAATCGCATCAATAGACGTGCCTTCTAGAATAGTCGTAGCATCTTCTGCGCCTCTTCTAGGAGCTCTTTGTCTGCTGCTGCTCTTCATCTTCTTTCTCGATACTCGTTGTTTCGTCTTTCTTCTTTGCTTCGTTTTCTTCTTTCCTTTCTTAAATTTTCCAGTTTCTTATTTTTTTTTTATAAAATCCTTTTTGACTTAAATCTCTTATAATTCAATATTTGCGAGTTTTCATCTCTTGTTCAAACCCGGATTTCAAAGGTTCGATTAGTCTATAACAACTTTTTTAAATCCGCCTTTTGTATGTGTTTTTCGCTTTATGGCGATCTTAGTATGCATAATCTGACTAAACCACTTCAATTTTGAGTAATTCATACTAATAATCCGCCTCAATAATCAACAAACAATAACTAACCGCGGGTCTGACTTTCACAGTCAGAACCCAACTCGAGAACAGTCGCATAAACTGATGCGCCTCTTCCAGAGGACGCAACGGTTGCTGCGCCTGTTCTGGGTTGGTTTCTGCCTCTGATCTCTTCTTGTTTCAACGTAGCTCTTCTAATTAGGTTTGTAATCCACTATTATCCGTATTACCACCCTAGTTCGACATATATAGTTCTTTAAATTTTTTAATTCTTTTATTTTATTTCCTTTTAAATTCTTTTGAGCGTGTTTATGACGTAAATTGAGTATACTCTTTTGTAATTTATTTCTTTGTAATTAATTATTTATTTTCATCTTGTATGATTTACTTATTTGGAAACTCACATGTAAATGAATAACATCCTTCACTTCGACCCAATTGTTTGCTAAATTGTATGTTAACCGACTTAGTCTAAACATTCACATGCTAGGATTAATCAATTGTTTGTTGTATTGCATGCATATAATCAATAGCGTATCGAGTATAAATGACTTCCCTAATCATTAGTAGAGGCTGTTATCGAGGTAGGTAAGACTAGGTGTTCAAATAAAGAGCGTCCTAATACGTACCATCACCGCTTACTTAGATATCTGTGAGCATCCATGTTCATTGGAATCACGAGAGTCATTAAAAAAAAACAACAAAAAACATTAGAGTCTTAATCCCAAAATGGTTTGGGGTCAGCTGACATGAATCATCTTTCAGAACCGTCCATGGGTGAACAGACACCTCAAAATGCAAAAATATAGAAAAGGACAAGTGAAAAACAAAAATAAAAGGGGAGTGAAACATAAAACAAAAGTCAAGGTAGCCTTATAGGTTTTAAAATCTAAGTCAGGATTTCCTTTATAAAACTTAGAATTTAAATCGAGAATAAAGATTAAAACGATTTTGAAAACCGAAGTAAAACTTAAGGGTCCGAAATACTTTAAAAGTGAAATAAAAAGTTGTTGGTAAAACCTTGCACTAAATCCTACAAGAGCAAATAGTTTTTTTTTTTTAAAAAAATAAAATAAATGAATAGATAAATAAAAACATTAAATATTTCAAAAAACATCAAAAACAAAAAATACACATGTATCATTTCCCTCCATTCTGTCCGCTCCGACACCATCCCTCGTCAAGCCCGAGAAGTCTCATATCGTGCTCTATAACTCTCAGCCATGTCTGTTTTGGTCTCCCTCTACCCCTAATAATCTTTTTTGTTCCCCAAGTCTCCAGCTTCCTAACTGGTGCGTCCATAGGTCTCATTCTCACATGGCCAAATCATCTTAGTCGATTTTCCACCATCTTGTCCTCTATTGGCCCCACTTTCACCTTTTTGTTAATCACCTCATTCCTTACTCGATCTTTCCTTGTGTGGCCCCACATCCACCGCATATCCACCTCAACATACGCATCGCGAGAGTCATTCTAGACATAAAAGGTTAAGGGTAACGAATTTCTTAGTGTTCATGTTACTACTTTGTGTCTTGACATGGCATGAAGTATTCGAACGGTTCAAATTTTCCATAAAAATTGGTGGTGACTCCACAAATGCAGGCTTGTTCAAACCATTCACCGGTTTCAATGCCTTTCAAATCGGTAACGGCCCATGACATGCTTTGGTCCACCAAAGTTCCGTGGGAGAAGTGTCGCCGCCTCAAAATTGCAACGCGCTGGTGTGCGCAACGTAGGTGGCTTGCTCTACAAGATTGTAATACCCGGATATTTGGAGACTCATAAAGGAACCTTGGGAGATGTGAGAGGACCTAAGGCTAGACGTGAGGCTACTCGTGAGTAAGGTATGAATGAGCAGTGGACGAAGTAGAACCTATATTAGACCTATTGAGTGTACAGTGGGCCGACTCGGAGGTAAAGTGGACCGAGTATGTGTCACTCGGTTGAGTACATGCAGTACTCGACCGAGTGAGTAGCACTCGGCCGAGCAGACTCATCACTCGAATGAATGCCCTGCCAGAGGGCGATATAACCTATGACGGGATCCCATTTCACTTAACGCTATTGATTTCCCCTTCTCTCTCTTCAACTCCAAATCCTCTCCATTTCTCTAAAACTCTTCCTATACCTCTCCCATAGCATGTGAGCTTGGATTTGCAGATGGTAACTCCACGTATGCCCTGATCTACCCTTGTAAGTCAAAATCTCACCTTTCTCCTTATATTTTTTAACCCTAACTTTTGAGGGGGTTTTATTAGGCTTATTAATTAGTAATTATTATGATTAATATGGGTAATTAGTGGGTAATAATAAGGGGTTTTACATAGTACAAGTATATAGGATATGTTGTGATAGTTATTATGTAATTTATGTAGGATGAGATGGTTTTAGGAGACAAGATCTTACTTGTCTTGGATTGCTTATGGAGAATGCTTAAAGGTAGGATTTTCCTACTCGGTTTTAGTAATACAAATTCTTGTTTGTGTGTTCATTGTTCGTGTCTCCATAGTATGAGTTAGTTTGCATCACATTATGATATTGGGATTGTTGTGAGTCTCACATTGTGTCGGAAATGCATATTAGCATAATATCGGATTATGGCGACTCAAAGAGTTGGGATGTTGAGGAACTGGAATTTGTGGTATTTTACAAGTGTGTCTCATGATGAGTCGTATTTTAGTATGTTGTGTTGTATCTTGTATTTATTGCGATTGTTGTATATGTTGGAGGATATGGCGGAGTCGTGGTGGTGATATATGGTTGTTGAGGAGACGTAAGTCTGTTGGAAGACCGTCTTACGCTAGGGTCGCCTCTTGGAGCTTCCCACTCCAAGAGAGACATGCATGTTAATGAGTTGAGTATGGAGGGGATCGTGTGGTGTCACGACTCCTGGTAGGGGTCCAGTTAGCTCTCAGGCTCGGTACCACGAGTGTGTCCCGAGTACATATTTTACGGAATGTGGTCCGATTGTTTGGTGGGCGTGTTTTGTGATGCGGTCACCGGTTGGTTATACCGTAGGTATGTCCCTGGTATCGGTGAGGTGGTTACGGAGTTGTCATAGATAGATAATTGTGTCTTGTTCATTCTATATCATGTTGTAGGTTTAAACACTTGTGTCGTCTCTTAAGTATTTATATTATTGAAAATGACGTGTGTTGGTTGTGTATTTATTGTCACCTATATCCGGGGTGGTGATGGTCGGCTCGTCGTCAAAGCTTATCAAACAATATGTATACTCTAACTAAATAGCAAGTAGCAAGTAGAGGTCGATCCCAAAGGACGGGTTGTCAAACTATGATCAAATGCAAACTAGTCATGTCTTGGTGTCACAAATTTTGGATGAGATGAAAGCTATACTACTATGATGAAAATGTAAATAAACGAAATAACAAAGCATGCAAGTAAAAGTGGAGATGTAAACAATTGATTAAAGGCACTAGGGCGTCATGGGTTCATAGGGAAAACATGGTGTGATAATAGTAATGAATCCGGTAAATGATTGTAGTTATGTTGGGATCGAGTTCGTTTATATCTTACGGTCCCTATGAAGACTTAGGTCTCAGAGTCGAGTTGATTTATAGCTTACAACACCTACAACGACTTCATTCTCCCTATTCAACATATGCATGGTCTAACAATACTCGAGTTGATTTATGTCTTACAAGTTTTGTTAAAGAGATAGAGAATCATGCTAGGTTGTAAATCAAGCATTTCATCAAATATAACATGTGCAGAAGTTAAAGAGCATAACAAACAATCATTACTATAAACTCATCATACATATATCTAACCCATTGTTACTCCCCTAATCCCTCACTAACCCTAGCTATAGGACTACTCACACATCATTATAGTAAACATGCCAAAGAGGGTGTCAATCATCTTAGCAAGCATGAACATGATGATAATGAAGTAATTAACAAAG
>VHZZ01001024.1:45644-55702 GCA_009801015.1 Silene noctiflora | reverse complement strand
GGTCAGCACTCTTATCCTACCAAAAGCACCAAAACCTCATAGAACAACAAATAGGTAACTAAAGATAAGAAAAGACCCTAATACATACATAAAAGAGTGTGGAACGAGGCTAGGTAGGGGACTAAATGTGCGTAAATACGAGTCACATCAGGTGGCCTGTGTTGATCCATATGATATTTCTAATCATATGGCGAGCAGTCTGAGTATAGGTTGCATTTGGTATCTAGAGGGAGACGAGACGAGCCACGAGCTTTGGGTGATCACCGAGTCAAGTGTAGTTTTGCTAGAAAGGTTGTAGTACTCATGACTTGTATTATTTATTCATTCATTAGTCATAAATTCACTACACATTTTAATTATTGATGGGGCTTTTGTCGCACAAGCCTATCAAACAATTTAACCATACAACCTAACTATGTAGTAGGGAAGTAGGTTTTCGAATCCACAAGAATGGTGTGGTGTATACTCGGTTTGTTCAAGTCAATGTTTAGTCAAGTAAAGAAAAGAAGGGATTCAATTAACTAAATATTAGATAAGGCAAGGGAGAAACGAGATTAGCTAATATTAAGATGCAAACAATGGATGAAAAAATCGAGTAATCGGGATCACCTAAGCAAGGTAGACAAGAACGAGCAACAAACAAGGACTGGGTAAAGGAATGGCTAAGGATAAGACACTAATTTCTTAGGTCACCAAAATTTCAACACAAAGCTATCACCTTGGTCACAACTCAACAATTAACACACTATCAAACATCCATTTTCACTTTCATTCAAAGAGATATCAAGCAATTGTCAAAGAAACATGAGAGCTTTCACAAACACATTTCATCAAACACCTTATATGCATGTGAATGAAAACCAAACAATTTACCCAAACCTAAATGTTAACTACTCATGTTCATAGTAAAACCCCTACTTAAGATTCCCCTAAACCCTAGAAGAGTACTACTCACTCATACTAGAAGAACACAAGTAAAAAATTGAAGAAGAAAACATGAACATGGTGACAAACATGATATAAACTCAACCAACAATTAATGAGAATAAGGAAATGTAAACCATTGAAAACAAAGTGAATAAAAGAGAGGATTATACCTAACTAGAAGAAAGATTGAGCCTTTGGATTAATAATGGAAGAATTCCTTCAAAATCTTCACTTACAAATCCAAATACAAATGTAAACTATTGAAATTTTCTAAAACTAGGCTTGATTACTAACTAATTAAAACTTAATTAAGGAAATATTAGTGCTTGCTTAAGGAAATGCTTAATGTAAATTATCAAATATCTTAGATCTAGGGTCGACCGGCCGCCGATGGCCATACCAGCTGGGAGTCTTCTGTAAGTTGGAAGAATTAATTTATCATCAAGTATGCATAGCCGGCTGGCCGGCTGCCCGTGGCCAACCAACTGGGAGGTTCTTGTATCTTTACCTCCAAATTCTTCAATTGTTCAACTCTTCTTGCACTCCAGCCGCCTGCTGGTGGTCTGGTCGGCTGGGAGGTTTCTGTAACATTTGGCACTATTTCATCTTTGGCTCATGAGGGGGGGCTTCCAGACGGCTGGCCGGCTGCCGGTTGCCAGCCTACCGGCTGGGAAGCACTTCTCAGCTTTTCACCTCTTCTTCAATGTCTTAGCTTCAAAAACTGCTCCGCTTGCTCCTATTTTCTCATTTTCGTCTCAAATCCTACAAAATGAGACATAACATTATAGAACGAGAAATATGGGCGCTAAATGCAAATAACGGCATGCAAAATGGTGCATGAATGAATCAAAATTCAAGAAATAGAAGGGTGAATCACAAGTAAATAACATGTATCAAAATTTCCCACACTTGAACCTTACTCGTCCCCGAGTAAGTAACCAAATTGAATTAAGACCCGTAACCAACCTAAATACATCGCACACTTTATTCATACTAGCAGAATCGGGTTTAGCTACACTCGTAGCCTTTTCAACTCATAATTTGACACTTTATGAGGGGAAGATGCCCTATTGCAAGGCAAGTGCGGTCTTGCTACAAAATTGCGATGCATCTAACATGTAAGCACATAAGCAAATAATAGAATGCATCTAACAAAAAATGAACCTCTTTCCTCATCTAAGTGGCCGAATTTCATCTCAAAAACATGGTCTCGGTCGGTAAATACCGTCTCAGAATCCCAATGGAGGTGCCAACCCCCTAAGGGTGGCCCAAGCAACCCTATGGTGACCATTAAAGCTCGAGAAATAAATTCAAGAGCGGGGAAAGGGGAAATGGAGCTAATCCTACGATATTTTCAAGACATGACACAAGATTCAAGTAAAGACCCATGACTAAAAGGATCTAGGTCAACAACATCCTCACGGTTTTCACTCGTCACTCATTTAAAGAACGCGTGTTTTTGTGTACAAAAAGTAGCCAAAACACTCTCCTACTACGACTCGTGACAACGTGCCCGCAATCTAATGTGTAAGACCATCCTATGACCAAGTGAGATGAAAAAAATGGGACAATGCACATGATATGAAACAAGGGTTGTAACGGGGCTAGGGAGAAGGATAAAACTGGATTGGTGCAAGAACCATTTGGACACGTGAGGTTCAGTTCAGGAATAGTCAAAATTACGCTTATCATATCTCTTATTACAACAAATGAGACACGTCTATATCGTAACATATATTTGATTTCCAAAACTATGCAAAAAAATTGCATAAACCCTACTCAAATTGGAAAAATATCAAATCCATTACAAATCCTTTAACTCAGCCTTTATTACAACAAATGAATAACGTCTACACCCTAACATAGAATTTGCATCCCAAATTCATGCAAAAATTGTGCAGACCTGACTCACTTTGGAAAAACATCACAAGACCTTTTATTTTAGCAACGACTTTTTCTACCCCCTAAATGATGAATAGGGGTGTTGCTTTCCCTTTATCTTTCTCTAAAACAAGTATTTACAATCACAAACCAACTCTTTTTGATATTTTTCAAAACTTTTCTAATTTCCTTTTTTGTTTTTCAATTTTCTTTCAAAACCTCTTATTCATTTACAAGTGCCAAATAAAAGCCAATATCCCGGCCCAATTGGAATATATACGCCATCCACTAATTAGAACCCAAGAGACCATCTATCACACTACTACAAACTCCATGACTCATTCTTGATAAAGGATGGTTGTTTTTGGGAATGTAGCTTGTATTGTGGGTTTGCCAAATGAAATAGGCAAAGGCTTAAATGGGTGAACAAAAAAAACGGGGAACTGATGCAAGGGTCAAAACAAGGAAATATAGGCTATGTGAGGTTCAAGTATATGCAGAAAAATTCGTTTCATAAAAAAAAACTCACGGTCTTAGGGATTGAATAACACACTTATGCGTCTAGACATGACACGTCTCGTGAGGAGTCCTACTCACAATCCTATGTGGGGTCGGGTATGGATGTACCGACCGTAAAGAGGCTCTAATCCTCACATTTGAGTCTTTGGTCTCCCAAGGCGGTCTAGACTCCTTAGATATGCTCCTTTTCCCATGAATAACCAAGTGGTCACAGGTGCGAGCCACGGGGAGGGGGAAGGCACAATTGGAATATACTCATCATTGGGGTATTTACTTCCCTCCCTTGACCACATCTTATGCAAAACATTTTATGTACAAAATAAGTGCAGAAATTTAATTAAAAAACCAACATATATATACATGTGACAAATGCATGCGAAAGTTTAAACAAACATGAATTGAAACGTGCAACAAGTTTGACTAATCCTAGCAGCATATCAACAACATCAACCACAAGTTCCCAAAGGGAACATCCAAGTCACAAAATACCATCCTCCTCCATATTATACAACAATATAAAAAGAGAAAGAACGGAAAAAGAGAAAAAGATAAGAACGTCTATACCAAGCAGTCTTCTAGTCTCCTTTTTGCCTTGATTACTCAATGTACCTATGCCACTTTGTTAGCCAAACACACATATATATACAATACAAATAAATGAATAACATGTTTTTGATTTTTTTTGATTTTTAGGCATTTTTGAAATTTTTATAAATTTTCAAATAAATATAGACAAGTATATACAAATATACACAAAGTGGATATTTCCCTCCCCACACTTAAAATTTACATTGTCCTCAATGGAACGAAATGTATGGAGGAAATAAGAAAGACGAAAGACATGTTTTTGTATTTTATGAAATTTTTTTAAAAATTAAACAACAGATTTTTGGAGTTTTGAAATTTTGAAAATAAATAACATGTTTTTGAAATTTTTGAATTTTTTTTAGGCATTTTTGAAATTTTTATAAATTTTCAAATAAATATAGACAAGTATATACAAATATACACAAAGTGGATATTTCCCTCCCCACACTTAAAATTTACATTGTCCTCAATGGAACGAAATGTATGGAGGAAATAAGAAAGACGAAAGACATGTTTTTGTATTTTATGAAATTTTTTTAAAAATTAAACAACAGATTTTTGGAGTTTTGAAATTTTGAAAATAAATAACATGTTTTTAGATTTTAAATATGAGAATTTCCTCCCCACACTTATTTATTGATATAATTTCTTTTGGAAATAAATATGTAGAGGAAATTCGGAGATGAAATAACTTGTTTTTGTTGTTTTGTAAATATTTTGAAAATAAATAAATAACATGTTTTTGGTATTTTGTTGTGATTTTTCAATTTTTTGGTGTTTTAAATAAAAATTCAATGAATGATCTATTCTATATGGTAAATTGAAATACAATGCAATTAATCTACATGAATGCAACTGCATGTGACAATATATTACAAATTGTAAATTCTAATGCAATCCTAAATGAATGCAACTCTATGATCACTAATCTAATATATAAAACTATACTAAATGCAAACGGGAATTGAAATATGCATAAGAGAATTTGGATTTTCGGGATCATACTTGGCATTTGGATTGTGGAAGGGAGCAAAGGGAAGCAACTCACTCGGCCGCATCATCGGACTCGTAGCCCGACTCCTCTTGGTCATTATCGGGATCGATGTCGGTTCCTCGGATGTAATCATCCGAGGTAATCAGCATAGAGAATTCACCACCCATGGCCATCACATAGTCAACCCCGGACCCGGAGGCTCCCATGGGACCAACATCACCATAGAACGAAGGGGCTCCTCCAAACCAAGAACCCGTGGCGGCATGACTCTCCCCTTGAGAGACATTCAGAGTGGGGAAGGCGAGTTGGTTGAAATAATCTTGTTGCAAGTTGATGTCCCCGTAAACCGGGGGACTATCACCACTCCCGTACCCCTCATCCAGTGTCAAGTAATATGAAGGGTGGAGGCCGGAAAGATGCCTATACCCCCGCCGTTGGTAGTCATCGTATACCGGAAATTGACTAATGGAATGGTCAACATATAACAAGTCTACCTTCTTATGAAGGTCACGACGGTCATATTGGGCCTCTTGAACGCCGATGGTCACGTTGCTCATGAATTCCACGAGTGATGGAGGTAGATAGGGTTCAGGAGGAGGAGGAGGTTGACTAGATGATGACCCCTCACCTTGTTGCGTGAACCAAGGTTGAGGTTGTTGGAAGGGGACGGGTTGGAAGAATGGTGGAGGCATATTATACCTCATGGTTGTTTCGGTAAGCATGCGGCGATCATGACCATAGACTATTGGTTGCTCTTGCGGCGGATTATTTTCATTCACTTCATCCGCTTCAAGCTCGAGTAGATAGTGAGCCAAATTAGGCTCAATATTCATTATTTGAGCATTAGGGAGTGGCACCGAGTTCTTGTCCACTCTGCTAACCCAAACTTTCCAATAATCCTTTTGATCAGCCATGTTCCTCTTAATCCAATTCAATGAATTTTGCAAGTAGTCATGTGTGAGGAAGGTTTTGCCGACAATGTAGTTCATGTTGTTCGTGTTTAATCCATGAACAAGGCGCTTGTCTAGGTGGGTAGTTTGCGCCAGGTTATTGCTTAGCTTGTGAAGGTGGAGCGCGAAATGATGCGCAAAGCAGATTTTGAAGGGCACCGGGTTAGTGTAAAGATAGGAGCCAAGTATCTCAAGTTCCTCCGTTCTAAAATTGTGGGCCTCGTCCCACCCAAAGATGGTCCACCCCCTAAACCGGTGCCATATCCAGATTGCGAAATTATGACATGCATTTGTCGGCCGCTTCACACCTTTTTGATCTTCTAGGCCCGACATGGCCTTCCAAACCATGCCATAGTCAAATTCCTCCGGCGTCTTATGGGACGGCGTCGGGTCAAGTCCGAAAATATCGGCAAATTGGGCCAAGCTAAGGGAGTGGTCCCTATTAAGAAGCCGGAAGTGTAGTAAGGCAACCTTGCCCGATTTCTGATACTTGTCTATCCTAAGGGAGCTAATAAATTCCCAAGTGAGTCGGGAATAAGTCCTTTCAAAAATGGAGTACATGGCTTTCATCCCCACACCACTGAATAGGTCTACGGTGACACGATCTAGTCCCAAATCCCGCATTGATTGGACGTCAATAAATTGAGTCGGGGTAAGGGGACGTTTCTTAAACAACACAAATTTACCTTTCATGGCAATTGAGGCAAATTGAAGACCCGGAAAATCTAGATTGAGGCTTGTATCGGACGCCGCCGCCGCAACCATATCCTCTTATTGTTGAGCTAAATCACCCCTTCGGACTCTTTTCTTGGGTGCCATTGAAGTGTGTTGGTGATTTAGTGGTGTGGGTGGTTGATTTAATTGGGTTTGCTGAAGATTTGGGGATTTTATTGTGTTTAGAGAAAAGAAGAAGATGAAGATTTATGAGTAAAAGGTAAGGTTTTCGCGTGTTTTGTTCGATATAGGGTTCTTCCAGCAGGTTGGGGATCGGCTGGGAACTCAAGTCATTTTTTTTATTTTTCGAAAAATTAAACAACATATCATAAACATCCCAGCCGGGTGTGGGACCGGCTGCCGGTTGACCGACTGGGAAAACGTCCTAGACTTTCTTTGAATTCCAAATTCCTCATCATGTACTCCCAGCCGGTGGACCGACTGCCGGCCTACCGGCTGAGAGCTCTTCGTCTCTCAATTTTTCGCCTTTGTCTTCATTGGGGTGCTCTCAGCTGGTGGACCGGCTGCCGGCCTACCGGCTCACACCCCTTCTCCTTCTTTAAATTTCCCAAATATTCACCAACTTACAGAAACTTACCGTCCGTCTGGTGTACCGGCGGCCGGTGGACCGGCTGAGAGCTCCTCTTCTTCAAATTTCTCAAAAATTACAACTTCAACATCAGAAACTTCCCAGCCGGCCGGGGGACCGGCTGCTGGTCTGCCGGCTGGGAGTCTTATTCTTCGTGTTTTCCTCCTTCTATGCCAATTTCAATCCAAACTCCTTACTTAGCCTCAACAAACGTGTTTTCCACCGATACTCCGACTCTCAAAGTCGGAAAACGGGCTAAGTAAGATAGTCAAGTGTTCTTCAATTATCGAAACAACCTCGTTTCTTCAACCCGTCACCTATTCCAACTTGTACAAGTTGAACAACAATCCAAATTCCTCAAGTCTAGCTAAAATGCATGAAATATTTACAAAAAATGGCGGTTCTTATGGAACTCCACTAAACCAATTTATTTTATGAGAGTTTAAACATCTTCCTCCTTGGGGAGCGATTCCCCGAGGTACAACACTTTAATCGTTCCTTTTTTTACCCATCATTGTATCTCTTCACCCTTGGCAATTGACCTTGAAATTATTAAACTCCTCTTGCAGTCCTAACCGCCTAGCCGGCTGCCGGTGGCCTGGCCGGCTGGGAGGTTTCTATAACATTTGGCACAATTTCACCTTTAGCTCATGAGGGGAGGCTTCCAGCCGGCTGGCCGACTTCCGGCCTACCGGCTGGGAAGCACATCTTAGCTTTTCACCTCTTCTTCAATGTCTTAGCTTCAAAAACCGCTCCGCTTGCTCCCATTTCCTTATTTCTGTCTCAAATCCTACAAAATGAGACATAACATCATAGAACGGGAAATATGGGCGCTAAATGAAAATAACGGCACACAAAACAATGCATGAACGGATCAAAATATAAGAAAAAGAAGGGAGAATCACAAGTAAATAACATGCGTCAATTATCTAAACATTTTTTAATTGTAATTCCGATTTTACCGCCTCGAGAAACCGAGAGGTGACATATCCTGATTACCATGGTCGGGTAAGATGGGGGTGTTACATACAACCTCTATAATGAAATCTACAACTACTATCTCATAGTCACTAGACCCGACTCAAAAGTCCGTGTCGCTCAGTGATCTCACTCGCTATCAAATCCAAACCTGTACTCAAACTGCTCCCAATATGACCTGAAATATCATATGGTTCATCAAAGGCCAAACCAACGCACGTCAGTTTCAATAATACAAATACCCAAGACAAAACATTTAAACATGAATATGATAGGCAATGATGAAACACATAAGGCACAATCTTCATCTCCGTATATATTCCGGTGACGGTACCGCAACACCACCCACCAAACATGTAATACTCCACTGAACCGAAGACGTTATTCGGGTGGGGTTCTCCCATAAAGAAGTCCATTGATAGGCTAAAAATCTGACTAGTGCTTAAAGGGATTGAATGTACTACTCATATCAACAAACTGCACTTTATCCATGCAAAAGAACTCCACAGTTAAGCGTGCTTGATTGAGAGTAGTCTTAGGATGGGTGACCTCCTAGGAAGGTTCCCGCGATGCGCATGAGTGAGCCCTAAATGCGCTGGAAATGACCCGTGTTGATCTGTGGGCCATGTACACAGCCTGGCAAGCTACCATGTGTAATACCTCGTAATTTAAGGCTTGGTTAGTGGTTAGTCAGACGGTGGAATTATTAAAATGTGTTTTAAAATATATTTTACAAATTATAGAATTATGTTGTAAGACGGAATAATATAATAGAATGATGGATGAGTCGGGAATGGATGTGGGCCATGTGTATTGGGCCGTGTTCACTAATAGTAATAGTAACTATAATTTTAATAATAATAGTAGTAATTGATAATAATTAATAATACGTAAATAATAACGGTAATATAATATAATAATAATAAGTTTCATATTTCCTTTCTAATTGACTTACCCTACTACTATATAAGTAACCGACCATCCCATAAAAACTCTAATTGTCACAAAGGATCTCAAGGAGGCATTAAGAGGGAAAATAAGGGTTTCTAGATCTGAACAATTTGCCTCAACGTAAGTTTTATAAAACCGTCTCATAATATAACTTATCTTGTAATTACTTCACATAACATGCAATTTAGACCACCGTATGACATAACCCAACCGTGACCTTGAACGTGGACCACCAGGGGTTGATCGGGACTCTCTTTGACCACCTCTTACCGGCGGGAAGGGCGTCGTTTGCTGTGTTTTGCGTGGTTGTTTGGTGGTATTGTATCGATGGGTTTACACGGATTTTAACCTTGTCGTAACTGTTTTAAGACCTGGACCTGAGTTAAGTGGTCCCTAGGTGGTTAGTCAATCACCATGGGTGGTGATAGGTGGTCCAAGGTGGTGTTTTGCGAGGTGATGCTGGAATTTCGCATACGAGTTGAAAACAGGGGAAGTAGGGGGATTCGACCCATCAATTGGACCCGAATGGATCTGGGTAGGGTTATTATGGATGAGGGAGGTTGATTCGACCTTTAGGGTGGTTTCGTAGTGGCCGTTGAGGGTGGTTTGTGGCAGTGGTGGTTGGAAAATGAGAAACGGGGGAGAAGGGAGTTTGGTTGTTGTTGTCGAGTTGGGGGTTTGTTGTGGCGGTGTTGTGGGGTCAAGGGGGATATGGTACCACCTTTGGGACCACTGTGGGTCAGTGGTGGCAGTAGTGGTGGCCAGAGGTAGTGAGGTTGAGTAAGGGTGGTGCGTTGGGAGTGAGTGTGTCGTTTGTTGTGGTGTTATGGGTGTGGTTGTTAGGGCGTGTGTTTTTGGGTGGGCTGGTGTTGTGTATGGTGGTGGCTATTGTAACATTTCGTTTTGGTGGTTAACTTCGCTTGGATTTGTGTCTTAGTATTGGATTTGTTAGTGGATAGTATGTTTC
>VHZZ01001020.1:89859-104873 GCA_009801015.1 Silene noctiflora | reverse complement strand
TTATTATTCAGTTGAACATTTTTGTTAACTGTGAGATTTCAATTGGGCTAGATATTTTTCTCGATTAAGTCACTTAGCCCAATATTGTTCTAATTTGGATTCTAGATGCTCTAATTGATGAGAGTCATTTGAAAACGAATCGAAAATTGGTAATTGATTGATTTTAACAGAAAAATAAGCAAGCATAACAGAAGAGACCAAAATTAGAAAAATCAACAACAAATACGAAAATAGTAGATTAATGAAGTATTGTCACAATACAAATTTTTATCAACAATACAAATTTTCGATACAAATTGAAATATTATCACAATACAAATTAAAGCTTCCTTTCTTACTATGAAATATTATCACAATACAAATTGAAATTAATAGTACGAATACAACCCATGAATAATACAATAATCGAAGTGAAAACTTTTCTGCTTTAGTAGCACGCAATTTCTGAAATTTCAATTTAATATTTTCCGACTTCAATTGCCGTAACCTATCTTCCAGAGAGTTGTTTAGATCAATCAACTTGTCCATAGTACGATCAACGTCCACGCTTTCATCTCATACGAAATAGCCACAATCTTCTGTCTAATGATGCATTGAAAAATTAATTAGAGCTATAAACATAGATATCCAACTTATTAAATTAATTAGAGCTATAAACATAAATATACCTTCCATAAGGAACAACGATAAAAAAACCTCCCTTTGTTATGTCCATTTTTCTTCACGAGTTGACGGATTGGAACCAAGTCATGAGAACAATGTGAATCACAAGAACAAGGTTGACTATAACTCATATTGAAAGATGATGGTGGTGTCGATAAAAATCAAATAAAATGGAGTATGAGATTTGAATAAAGAAATATATTAGATTTGGGATAAAGAAATATATTAGATTTGGAAAAAAAATATTGATTTTTTTTAGTGAGATAATCGAATTTTTTTAGTCAGAGAAAGGAAATAATAGATGAATAAAATAAATAAGAACCCAAAAAAAAATATAAGATAGAAAAAATAATTAGTATAAAAAAAATAGATTAATAATGCTAATGATCTTTGGAAAGTGGAGCAATTAAGAAGTTGTCTAATTTTGAATTTGAAATTCAAAATTTTCAAATTTAACCGTCTAAAAACTGATTTGAAAAAAATTTCATATGGTCCCTACAACCATCCACGTGTCCGCGCGCGAGTGACCTGTGTACCAACGGCCTTGTACACCGCGTGTACATCTAGCCTTTTCGAGATAAATTGTATTAGTTTGATTAATTGTAAAATTCTCAAATATCTGTATTTAAAATATCGTACCTTTGCACAGGAACTATACGAGTCTATATCAACGGATATAGTTCAAATGAGGGTCCAGCCGTCCAGGTGATGAAATATTGACACTTTTCATCCAATGAGCACAAAACACCTCGTTCCAAGGCATAATCAATATTTTTTTAAAAATGCAAAACGTACGTGCCATTTTACTATTGGATATTTTTTAGACAAATTTTTATTTTCTTTTTGCATAATTTCCTACGGAGTATTTTTAAAGGAAAGGAATTCTGATAACAAAATCAACTTTTCACTTTTTTTATACTAGAATTTAGTAGGGTTTAGGATTCTTACGAATAAAAAATGTAGAAGATTTATATAAATATACGTCATTGTATATTTGACAACATTAACACGCATTTGATCATATGAACTGAAAGAAAATTTGAGAGAAAACAGTTGAAGCAAGCTACGAAGAAACTACTTTGAAACTAAGATGAAGAAAACTTTTTCATTACTGAAATCTAAGGGTTTTAATTTTCTATATCGAAATCCTACGATTGCGAAAGGTATGTATTTTTCTATTTTAGTTGATTTACTTTAATTATGTTTGTTGGATTTTTTTTTTTTGTATGTTTTTGTGATTAGTAATTTGTTAACTTGTGAGGGAAAAGTTCGAAACTTTGTTAGGGTTTTTCTTGATTCGATGTTCTTATGATTTTACTTTAAAATCAGAGATGTTTCGGGTTAGTAGCTTTCATTGATTTATTACGTTATAATAGGTTTGAGGTTCAAATTTGTCCGCTCCTAAACCCTAATGTCATTAGTATTCATTTGAATACAAAACATGTGATCGTGCGTGTAGAGAAAAAAAAAATGCATCGTTTAATGTTGTATTCACATTCAATAATACTCTAGACAAGGTTAAAATCTTTGGTAGTTTGGGTATACTCCTCCGTTCCGGTTAATTATTATTTTTTGATTTTGGCACAAAAAAGAAGAAAAGAGAGGGGACTAATTGTTAAATGACAAGTGGATTAAATTGAGTATGATTGATCAATTTCATTCTTAAAATAGAAAGTATCTCAATTGACTGAGACACCAAAAATGAAAAAGGACAACAAATAACGGGGACAGAGGGAGTACAATAGTCAAGATAAAACATATTAAAACTTAAATTTGGAAAAGTTTATTATTAGGGATATTTATGGCCTATTTGATTAGCATGGGGAAACTAAATTTTAGTTTGGAATAATGATATGGTTATGGTCTTCTTTTTGGCCTCATAAGTCTAAATATAGTGTTTAATAGTTCACTATTTTAGGAAGTTCTTTTAAGTACAACAAGTTTACATGTTAAAATGAAGTGCTTACACTTAGATTCGCCTCGGCCCTCTGGTAAAAGTGTAGATAATAGCAGAGCCAAGATTTGAAGTTAGTGAGTTAAAAAAAAATTAAATATAAAGTATAGGGTAAACTTGAAAAAAGCTCAAAATTTTTAATGCTCCTTATAGCCTTGGCAAAGCTCCGATAGAACTCGATAATATTACTTTCAAGTGAATTAGTAACATAAACATAGGTAAGTGTATTAAACCTGAGAATCTGAGATTATGAATCAATTTTAAGGTTTTATTCAAGTGTCACAACATAAAATCTCTTGAATCCTGACCTACCATATGTCCAAATCCCATTTTATAGCATCATTAGCTCCATAGTCCATAGTTAAGGCCATAAAATTCTTAAGGAACTTCCGATGTAATTTCCATTTAATTTCCAATGAAGTTCTAAAATTATCCTTTTCCTCCACTTTTCCCTTTCTTTCTAATCTTTTTCAGCTGTTACGCAATAGTAGTTGTTTTAAAACAAAAAGTATATAGTTAGGTAATCTCAACAGTCAACACTAGGAATTTTAAGGTAATCACTAGAAATAAAATCGAGAAAGTATTATTCTTTTAAGTATTATTTTGACTTAAAAAATTTAAAATAATACGAAGTACTGATTCGCATTTAGAAAACCCGTGACCTATCGTCGTAGTGAATTGTTGGTTACATATGTTCATCTTGACTTCATGACTAAAAACTGAACAATCGTCATAAGCTCCGTAATGTGGTAAAAGTCATGAAGACATGTACGTTTTGTTTCCTACTTGATTGGATCCATTTGCTTGGATATGATATTGAATCCACTTCTTATGCAAATACTCCCCCATTTTAATTTCTTTTATTTGTTCCACTTTCAAAATATATTGTATGTGAGAAAAATATTATACAATACGAATTATACAAAAGTAGTTGAATTACTTACATGGTGATGGTGCCTGAGAAATAAGCGAAATGTGAAAAATATATTTTTTTCTAAAGATTAGTAAAAAAAAATAACAGATATAATAAATGGAAGAAATCAATGAAAATGATGCATAGATGATAGATGGAAAACATGCAAATTGTCAACTTTTTATGCAAGTTCATGCCAAATTTTCAGCTTTTAGCTTACCTTTTTATGTAAGCACATGCAAATGAGGTAGAAATATTTATTAAGAAGTGACCTTAGTATAATAATGGCTTAATAAATAAGCTATTGTATAATAATGGTAATTAACTAATTGGTATATCTACCATTACCAGTCTTATTAATATAAAAGGTAAACAAATAAATATAACTAATAATATAAAATTAAATAATACACAAAAAGAGATGAGCAAGAAAAGCACTTGTAGTAAATCAAGCATGTTATTAACACTAAACCTCCCTACTTCACATCTGCTAAGTTACTACAGAACACTCTCCCCTTCTTGATTACTTATTTTCTTTTTCAAATTTTCGTGGTAGCATTTGATATAAAGATGAACAAATAGTTAAAGACTAAATGACTAACTAATGCTAATTTACAATAAATTATTTTCTTTTTCAAATCTTGGTGATAACATTTTCTTTTTCAAATTTTTGTGATAACATTTAAACTAAAGGTAAATAAACAACGAATTGAGAAGCTAATGCGGATTTACGTTAAACCTCTTGACTTAGTCCCTTTTGACATCATCAACACTACCAAGTCATTTCTTGACTTGAATAGTTAGTACTTAGTACTAGTTCAATAAGTGACAAGTCACAAGTCACAACTCACAACAACAAACTAAACCCAAGTCAACTTAGAAAATTCATCATAAAAATCACACTTAAAACACCTCTTATTAATTCCTTCATTCACATCATTATTCTTTCATCTTCCCACTTCACAACTTCTTTTTTACACTTCGAACTCTTTCAACTTCTCTCTCTAGCTTCTTCAATACTCTTTAAAAACATCAAGAAACAAAGAAAAGTAAACAAAACATGGAAAACAAAGGTTTAAGATTGATCAAATTAGTCCGCCATTTTTCTCAAGATAAATTTCAGTCTTTTAGTCCATTTTCCAGTCGTTCGCAACCTCTTTCTGATCAGTTTCATGGTAATAACTAATTAATCCATTTAATTGTTCTGTTTCCTGCATTTTTATCAAAAAACATTTTATCATGTGGGTTCTTCAATTTTTGTAACGAAATTCGTCGAAAACCAACTAAATCGTTTTATTTGTGTGTTTGATCATGTGGGTTTTTCAAATTTTGTCATGTAATTCATCAAAAACCGATTAAATCGTTTTATTTTTGCGTTTGATCATGTGGGTACTTGAGTTTCTTGATTATAATAGGATTAAAATGGATGTAATTATGTGTTTGAATAATGTTAACCCATTTAATTGCTCTGTTTTTCGCATTTTTAATGACATTTGATCATGTGGGTTTTTCAATTTTGATCCTGAAATTTGTCGAAAACCGATTAGATAGTTGTATTATGCGTTTAATCATGTGGGTATTTGAGTTTCTTGCTTTTAATCGGGTTAAAATGGATTTAATTATGTATTTTAGTAAATAACTAATCAACCCATTTAATTGCTCTGTTTTTTGCATTTTTATTGACATTTACTCACGTGGATTCTGTAATTTTGATCATGAAACGTGTCGAAAACTGATTAAATCGTTGTATTACTGTGTTTGATCATGTGGGTACTTGAGTTTTTAGGTTTTAATCGGATTAAATTGGATGTAATTATGTGTTTGAATAATAACTAATTAACTCAATTAATTGCTCTATTTTTGCATTTCTTGACATTTGATCTTGTGGGTTCTGTAATTTTGATCATGAAACGTGCCGAAAACCGATTAAATAGTTGTATTGGTGAGTTTAATCATGTGGGTACTTGAGTTTCTTGATTGAAATAGGCGTAAAATGAGTGTAATTATGTGTTTTAATTCCTTCTTGCTTTTAATATTCTGTTTTTTTGCATTTTATTGACATTTTATCATGTGGGTTCTTTAATTTTGATCGTGAAACTTATCGAAAACCGATTAAATCGTTGTAATTGTTAGTTTAATCATGTGGGTAATTCAGTTTCTTGCCTGAACTCGGCGTAATATGAGACTTATGAGTGTAACTATGTGTTTGAATATTCTTCAAGAATGAGAAGAAAAAACCCACCAAAAGTTATGTTTGTTTAGCTGCATTTATTGTTGTTTTAAGTCAATTACTATGTTTGTTCACATGGGTTCATGAACTTTCTTCAAGAAATTCATGAAAATTCAATTATTTGACTTTTTTTTAGGGTTTATGAATTGTTTCTTGAATTAGAAACCCTGTAAAAAATCGACAAACTTTGTGTTCTTTTTCTGTTTATGTTCATTAACTATTTCGTGTTTAGTTAGTTTGTTTTATTATCTTGGTTTTTGCATAACTGATTGTGTTTTTTTTTGTTTTATAGACGACAGTGTTAATCTTGATGATTGGGAACTCATTGAAGTGCTTGATCAAGAATTTAACGGAGAAAAAGACGACGACGATGATGTTGACACGATTGACCTAATTGAAGATGACGACCCACATTCTCCTTTCATGCGCTTTGCATATTACCCTAAGGTCTATTTCTCAGATTTTCTGAAGAATTTAATGCTTAAATCTAAATGTTTCATAGTTACAAGTTAGTTGATTCAGTCGCCATTGCAGTTGTTTACCTTTTTTCTTGTATGAAGTAGATTAATAGAATTCATGTTTCTAAGGAAATTACATGTGTCGAACGTAAACATCTGGGGATACAGTTTTGTCATTGTTGGCTAAATGAAGGATTTTGCCATAGATTGATGAATAATTAATTCAGGATTTTATTTGGATGCAGATTTCTCTGTTTTGAGTTATGTTTAATATGTTTAGAAATTTGTCTGGGGTCTACTGTTTGGTAGTTTTATCGAAACATTTGGGGGTTCGTTTTTTTTTTAGAATACTCTCTGTGCCCTCTTACATATCATATCTTAAGGTTTACTATATCCTTCACTTGTATTTCGGATTCTTATAGTGGTATACATTCTACATTGTTTAGATAAAGACCATAAAGTACACAATACTGAGCAACGTTGATGTTGGTCGAATTCTTGATGGCAAGATTTCGACGGTTTCTACTGTCCTTTCATTGTCACGGAGTGATGCTATAGTGCTTTTACACCATTTTAATTGGTAAGAATGTCGTCTTTGTTCATGCAATAATACAATTAGCCATAGACACAATGCCTACCTGCTTAACGTGAATTGTTTACTCATACAGGCGGGTCAGTAGGGTCCATGAAGAGTGGCTGACATCTGAAGAGACGGTTCGCAAGGCTGTGGGCCTATTTGAGAGACCTGTTGTGGAAACTTCTGATAAAGATGTGGTGGATGTTTTTACTTGTTTTTGCGAAGTTTAAATATTTGGATCATCTTCTTTCATAAGTACTTTGGTTTATGTAAATGGAATTGTTTGATGCAGACATCTTGCAGTTACTGCCGTGAAGGACATGCAGCTGAAAATATGTTTGCAGTGTCTTGTGGCCATCAAATTTGTGTAGCTTGCTGGACCGGTTAGCTTCTTGATACTTTGCAGTTAAAATTTGATCACCATATTTTAATTTATCAGCTTCTTTATACAAGTTTTTGTGATCATCCCAAATCCGTATGTTTTACGCGACTGTGTTTCTTGATGATCCATTTTATATTGCTCATTGCCTGTCTCATTTTGTTCTTTTCAGGTTACGTTAGTGAAGCTATCAATGATGGTCCTGGATGCTTGACATTGCGATGCCCTACACCATCATGTGAAGCTGCTGTGGGTATCGGGCTGATAGAACTTGTGTCAAATCAGGATGACTTGAAAAAGTTTGATGATTACCTTTTCAAGTCTTACGCCGCAGGCAGCAGAAAGGTAGAGTGTAACTTTATATTTGATTAATCTGAAGTTGGTTAGCCGTTTTATGATCTTATATGTACAATATATATTTTGGCACAGATCCTAATTTTCATTTGATTTTTCTGTTTTTTCTCAATTTTGCCATCTGTAGAGAAAATGGTGTCCCGCTCCAGGCTGTGAATATGCGGTGGTCGCTTTTTCTAGTGACGTAGACAGAAACAATGAGGTTACTTGCAAGTGCTTACATAGTTTCTGCTGGAATGTAAGACCCTTTCACTAATTTGCTGCAGTCAAAAAGAAAAATCAATTTGGGTATTTTTTTGGATTGCTGTAACCTGTAAGATTCTGAGAATGTTATTTCTGTTATTTGACAATGCAGTGTTCTAAGGAAGCTCATGCGCCTATCGACTGTGTCACTGTTGATGGATGGAGGTCAGAGAGCCTTGTTCAGTCAACCAACTGGTATGATTAGTATCTTATTACATCCTTAAATACTTCATGGTTTTTGGCTCTGTGTCTTATTTCCTGTATCGCTTGCAGGCTACTGGCAAAAGCAAAGCCATGTCCAAATTGTAAGCAGCTGATCGAAAAAGATTCATGCAAAAGATACTCAAAATGTACCCTTTGCAAATACGAATTCCACGAGTAATTTTCAGATACACCCCTTTTTTCTAGTACTAGAACTATAAGTATTACTCGCAAGTACTGCTCAATTATCTTGGATTCACTGTATCTCTGAACGGCACAAGTATATGTCCAACACTGATGACGAGGGTAAAAGTATAATCAAGTGGGTTCGGTGGAACTCAGACTTTTGAAGACTATCTTTTTTGTTTTATTATTATTATTTATCAAACTCGACCTAAAACTTGTTCGATACTGAATTGCTTTGAATACCGAGAAACGGAAAATGCAGTGAATCCAAACTAAGGGAGGGAGTACCTTTTGTTTCGTGTACTGTATAGTTGTATCCTGATATGCCTTTCCATGTATGCAGTGATGCTTTTTCTTTAGGTGCACCTGGTGATGAATATAATGAACAAGTATGATGGCTTTCTTTTTTCTTTTTTCCTTCTATTGAACCAACTGAACTAGCGTGGGATTCCATGGATTGCTTTTATATTCTTCTTGTTTATGTTATTCCTTTTGTCAACAGATTGATTATGATAATGACGGGATGAAAATGGCTGCTGGAAGTTCCCTGAAAAGATTTAACCAATATTATGATGGATGGTCATGCAGTGAAGCGGTATGAATAAGTTTCTTGTCTGTTCAATACAGTAGCATTTTATTTCTTGTCCATTCAATAGCATTTTACGAGGGATCACAGATTCACGGCCTAAGCAAGATAAAATTGGATTAGATCAAAATATATACTCGTATTTTCTACCTTGGATACCGCAAGCGAACTGTAATAGACATGCGATTATTGTTGTTTATGCAGGCTAGGGAAAATGCACTCTCAGATTATAAGGTGCTGAAGGAGATAAGGGTAATTAAACCGCTCTTGAACTTGTCAGATACTCAAATATATTAATGGGAATTATATTCATGGTTATATACTTCTTTTTTCACAGATGGTGCTTCTTTGTGACTATTTGGCTATGGCTGAGTCAGAGCTTGAATTTCTGGTTGAAGGACATACACAGGTACCCAAATCAATACACAGTGAAATGACGTGAAAGCCTCACCAGGCCATAACTGTATTGGGTTCATTCTCATTCTCATTTACATGTACAGGTTGTCGATAGTTATCGTCTTCTTAAATGGATGTATGCTTACAACTATTATCAGCCTGAGGAAGACTTTCTGAAGAGGAACCTCGTTGAGTTCATGCTAGGTATTGCTTCTTTCTAGTTCCGCCCCTCTCCTTTAAACTTTCTGTAGTCGAGTTAAGGCATTTTTCTGAACTTGTGGTTGATGAACATTGCAGAACAAGCAGTTACTCTGGTGAGAATGCTCGAGAAGCATGTCAATGAGTTCGAGCAGGACGCAATTGCTGGTGAAATACTGCCAACTCAGTTCTACGCCTTCCGTGAGGGGTTAATTCGGCTAACTAGGTAGAGTATTGAACTTGGTAGTATCATGAAATTTCTCTAATGTGTTGCATTACGAATATACTAATAGTCATAAATTACACTGCCTTGGAAAACCAGGGTAACAAGAAACTACTTTGAGAGATTGGTGGAAGCGATGCATAATAACTTGTCTGATGTGGTCTCCATCAGTAGGGCAAGCCCAAAACCGAACACAGATGAGGCCAGCTGCAGCAGCCCCGGCCTAAGAACAAGCCCGACCCGTAGGATGATTAAAACCCAGGCAGAAGAAGGCATGAGCAGCCCAGTTGTGAATATGAAGTCTGAAGTCCTGATTCCCGGCACATTTCTCAGAAAGACTCCAAACCAGACTTGAGCTTGATTATTGACCGAGCTTTTAAGTTCTGATGGAACGCCTGACACCTGCTTCCTTGTTCATAGAATAGAAAACTACGCGTTAGATAGCTCTTTTTGCTGGGGTTAAACTTGAAGTAAATATGGCAAAAGTATTCTGCAATTTTGTAAGTAACTAGTTATGGACGGTTGGAACGTTTTGATGATGCACTTCTTCATTATCTCTACTTCAGTACAAAATGAGTTTCAACCAAAAAATGGTCCATAATCGAAAATATAACCTTGTACGGTTATAACCTCTCAGGGTAGTTAACCAAACGACAAGACACTTAAACACGACTAATTTTAGTCCACATTGTACTACTTTTTTCGTAAATTACAATGTCCAAGCTCCAAGTCCAAGTCCAACACTCTGACTCCTGCTTCAGCACTTGTAGAGTTTGTAGCCGAGTAGTAACACACCATAAAACGAGCTATAAAACACAAACTAGCAGATATGCACTGTCATTTCGGCTGAGGTTACTAAAGCATTATTACAGAAGCAAACGAGCTATAAAACATAGGAAACTCTGAGTAAAAGTGTTGAACACGCATTACTGAACCATTAGGTAAGGTTTGTATCATCATAGATTACACTTTTTAATACTCAAATTACAAAACTCCACAAAAGACGGCTACTTTAAAGACAATGTAAAAAGTCTCAAATTTCAAATCAAAAAGAAAGAAGAAAAGGAGGTAGTATGGAGTAGAATGTAATAGCCCACTCAATTATCCTGTACAAGACTAATGAACGCTAATGACCCATTGCCATCTAGTTATCACGCCTTCCATACATACCCCAGATTGTCGTCTAGAAGATCACTCCCAAAAAAGTCGTTCTCTCCAAAATCACGAGGTAAATCTGGAACCGAGTCATCTGTCAGACTAACATTTTGGGGGTATTTCGGGTGTTCTCTGATTATTTGAACCACCCCCAACTGCTGAAGAGTCGCTGTTCGCAGGAGCTTTGAAACTGTTACTTTTGCTCAGGCTGGGCCCCCCGCCTCCAGTCACATTGCCTGCTGCCACACCATTATTCCCATACCCTAAGTTACTTGAAGTTGTGCCTGCATTCATACTTTGCCCGGCAAAGCTTCTCTGGGACCCACCTGCACTGTTATTGCTGCCGGCACTCTGCAGCAACTGCTGGATAATGTGTTGTTCTGAAGACTGGCCCTGTGCGGACTGTTGATTAGTCGAACCAAGTTGCTGGCCTTGCGCGCACAGTTGGTTAGCGGGACTCATTTGCAGGGCTTGTGGAGACCCATTACTACTCAGAGATCGCTGAAGGTGATGATAGTGGGCCCCCTGTAGCTGAGCACTTGAGAATCCAGAGTTCTGCATTGATCCTCCTGATAGGAGGCCAGGACCACCTTGGAAAGAAGATGCAGTTTGATTTGAGTTATTGAATGAAGATGAAGCTTCCTGGTGAAGTGAATTAGTGTTCGGATTGAAGGAGTTCTGTCTCATTAAATTCTGGTAGTTGGTCAGGGCTATTGCAGTAGCTGTGGGCCCACTTAGTGCACCCCGATTATTGGCAATAATGTTATGGTTGTTTGGCATATTAGGGTTATTACTCATCCCTGGTTGCATTGCCAGGAGCTTATTGATCCTGTTCTTGTCCGTAGGCAGATCCTGCATATTCGAAAGCTGCTCCATTTCCTGCATCCTATGCATCGGGTTCCTGGGTGTTGGAGCTACCCGAGGATAACTTTTTAACCCCTCTGCAGAACAAAAGGCGTGATCAAAGTTTTGGTCAGAATTCAGTTAGGTTTGTCTCATGACTAAAACTTAACTAAAATCTGTAACACTAATGACCAATGCTAATGGATCTTATAATGATTAATGAGTCCCCCTTACAAGAGAGTCTGTAATAACTAAATGAGGAACACAAATGTGTTTGGTTGGTGAGGTGAGACCGCCTGATACAACATTCATGATTTGCAAGGTGAAATGGTCATTTCGTCAAGTCTTTCAGTAATCAATAATCAAAAGAAAGTATGATAAAGATGTTTTCCAAGTTCCAACAATACTATTCGGTCAAAACAGTATCTAAGAAAAAAAACAAGAGAAGCATTGATAATTTCAGATGAAGCAGCTGGGAGTAAATTACCAATAGGCCCAACTTTACTGTCCCGGCAAAAATCTAGGAGGTCTTGCATGCTATTAACAACTTCAGCAATCTGTCAAAACCCAGAGTAAAAACGTATAACAAAAGGCACGAATGGCAAACAAGCTATCATCAGAAAATAGACTATAGCAACAAACCTGCAAACATCTCACGTATTTCTTCGAGAAACCCAAGTCATTAAACAGATAATTTCACAATGCAGTGAAGATATCATATATGACATAATTTTTTACTTTTTTTGTTAAAGAAAGATGAAAAGATTGAAAAAAAAAAGTTGAAGATCACGGAAGAATAGTATGACAGCAACAAAAGATCAATAGGCTTACATTTTGCTGTTTGTTTGCAGATCTTGGGAAGAAACTCCTTCAGTTCCACTGTCTAATAGAGTACTTTGGCATTTTTGAGCAACCAGAAGTAGCTGCTTTACCTGTCAATAAGTACATAGTCGAATTATTCTACTATAATCATGAGCTAGGGATATTGCAATAGTATCTTCAAAAGAGAGGCACAAAGAATTGTCACTCACTGTGCTTGGTCCAGTAATATTTCAAATATACGCACATCAACATGTACTATGCAAATATGCAACTGATATGGTAACAAGAGATCTTTATGGTAATTGGGTAAAGTCCTTGGCAAGTCAGTCCACCTTTTCTCAACCAGTTAAAATGAAGCTCCAACTAATTCTACTGTGGATCCATTCGAAAGCACCGTTGCATTATGCAAAGCCTATCTTTACCCTCAAAATGTTTCTGAATAAGAGAAGACGCATTACAAGAATTCAAATCACTTTAGATAGTTGGAGCTTGTTTGGTAGCATTGAACAAGGGATAGGAAGAGGGGGGAGAGGAATGCAGGGAGAAGGGAGGGCAAAGTAGAGAAGAGGAGGATAAGCATGTTCCCAAATTGCCAAATCTTACACCCGGGAGTACGGTACTCCCTACACCAAAATATCGCATTGATTAAGATGAGTTGGCATATTTATCAAACAAACGGAGTTAAGCATATTAATCAAAATGAATTAACAAAATTATTTGCTTTATTTAGTCAATATTTTTTCTATAATGCGTTTTGATAAATATGCTTATTTATTTAGAAAATACGACCATTCATTTTAATGAATGTGGCTCCATGAATGAGAACGGTTTTAGCACGCCCATGTGAGAGTGTACGCCAGTGAAAGGGACATTTTACTCGTTTTCCCTCCGAACAATGTCAATCGTGAAAGGATTTGGTTTGTGAAACAGAAAATGGAACCTTCCATTTCTCACCCTTTCCCACCCCTAATTTAATATCAAAACTATGGAATTGGTCCCCCTCCCTTTCCTTATAAATTCACCAACGAAAGATTCCAAACATTCTTAGCCTGACCAACATAACACAACATGTGCATTCTACATAGAATTATCAAAAAAAGTAAACAAAACCTTCATCACATAGACTCGGGATCGCACCTACGATATAACTGCATGATCAGGCACTACATGTATTCAAAACAAGACAAGAGGGAGGGAAAAAAATCAATTAAGTGGAGCCTAGACATGGCCTCATTAGGTGAGAAATCATCAATGCAAAAAAAAATTACAACCAAAATAAAATTCCAACCATGTAAAAATTATTAAGCCTTGGCAAACTAGAAACAAAAACCATTACCTGAGGTGCCACCAACCTCCTCGGAAGTAGCTCTTCATGCCGCCGTGCACAAAAGTCCCATGATAAGATCTGTCATTCATAAGAGGTGGCTGTGATATTTTAAAAATAAATAAATAAATAAATAAAAACGACCTAACAAGACAAGAGAGTAACAAATCATTTACTGCAAAAAGGACCATGACCTAATACCTTCAGCTCCTGAGTAAATATAATTCTAAGCTGGCCCTCACGAACAACACGCAGTTGCTCATATACAGTCTCCTGGATTGCTTTCCCATACTCCAACATCATTATTCCATTAACAAACCTACGCTCACGAGGTAAGTCAACAAACAAAAGCTCATTTATCACACCACTGCCAATTTCAATTTCATTGAGACGGGGCAGTACTTCATACGTCGCTTCTGTTAAGAAAATTCAGAATCAAAGAGTGATGATGTGAAGTGTCAGTGATATATTAGGACAGAAACCGCAAATTTATAGTCACACAACCAAAAAAGACCAACTACAAGACGTCGAACTGAGATTATTCACAACCAAGTTCGAGCTTATAAGTTCCAACTCTATTGAAAAAAAAAATGCCTTTTCAGTCTGGAAAAGGCTAAACTGTCAATTTAGTACATACGGTTGTACAGGGTGAAGTTAAAAAGAATAAATTATAAGAGAGAAACACCAACTAGCATTAAAAGCATTACAAAAACCATTTAGCCAAAAAACTTGAAGATCCATTCCAGGCAATCAACAAAGATTCAGTTATTTATAGAAGAGTACAACTTACCGAAACCTCTTCCAGATTTCGACCCACATAAATCACAATGCCATGCATCCTGCTTCATGCAGGAAGCAAAAATAAGTAAACAGTGGAGGTGCAAAGTTGCATCAATAGCTTCCACATGTCCTCTTAACAAGATAGAATGACTAACCACGGATGCTTGAGGGAAAACCCTTAATGCATGGTGTCCGACATTGTCATATAAGGACAAACACCACCTTTTCTTTGCACGAGGAGCAAAATATTCAGCTACGAATTTCCTCCAATAGGCAATAGTATTTTCCTGTCAACATACTTGACAACATTAGCTTTAGAACACAAATCAACGCTGTTACCTACATAATCCAGAGATTAATTAAATCATATGGGAACCTATAATTGAAATGTACATGATAGGCTATCGCACACCTATGCAAAAATACCCTTTAGCACAACAAATAAATGTAGTATTAAGGGGTCGAATCCACATAGAGCTCGGTGGTTGTTATGTAGTTGTTATGGAGTGAATTTTATCTTAGGTCGGAA
>VHZZ01001019.1:121664-135251 GCA_009801015.1 Silene noctiflora | reverse complement strand
CTTGCCTTTCGTTTATGACTAGTTTCATATATTATAATTTCGTTATAATCCTAAATTAATAATTTCTTGATGATATATACGGATATATCCTACAATCTCCCATTGATATTTCAACACAGATCATGCCAATTGTTTTTTGTCCACCGAGATTGAAGCCTTGGATCATCAAACGACTTATGGCGAGTTCGCTTACAAAAATCCCAAGCTTTTCCAACATTATGTTGACGGCTAAATCTCCATCCACCTAGATGCGACCCACCTTCTTTTCTCGAATGTATCCTGAGACAAACAAAGGGAGATTGTGTAGTTTTGATCCCAAAAGCAAATTTTCATCAGTGAATGCGAGAGCGGCATTGCAAGCAACACATATTTTAGATTGATTTGTAGGCTCCCCTGCGGCTCTTAGTTTATCAACATACGCTTCTGATTGAAGAATCACCAACGACAATTGTTGACGCATTTCTTCGGACAAGTGAAACATTTGTTGCCATCCCATATGCGCAGGCAATGCGTCTAACATTACATCAATCTTTTTTCACCCTTGATTTGATCTGATTGGGTGTCTTTAATTGCATCATCTTGACCCCGACCTTCCTCAACAATGGCAGAAGACACAGTGTTCACCGAAACTTTTGCAAGATAACGCTTGGGAAAATAGTCTTCTAACGTCACGACTCGACGTGACCTTGACTTTACTGTCTTAGACAATACGACATCTGACGAAGAATCCGTGAGGATTTTTCCATCTTTCTTGTGCGAAAATTTCCTTATTTTCTGACGAGTTGATCTTCGATGTTTTGACACTTGGGGTACTGACACTTCTCTGCTTTGCTTCTTTCGTCGACGCCTAGTCACAAGGGTCCACTCTTCGTTTATGTCCTCTAGATTCTGAGTGCCAGAAGTTGGTGATATGACGGACTTAAACTCCTCGGGAATGACGACGATCACCCGCTCAAGAGTTCTGAAATGAATCATTTGCACACATCCTTTAACTGCCGAAGGTGGACGTGTCTTAAACCTTTGTCTTTTGTCTCTGCTATGATGTAATTGGACTCTGCGTCATCTTTGTGGTCCAAGAGAATATTCCCGTCTTTGGCTAACTGCGTTATTTTCTCTTTGCGGGTTATGCACTTCTCCAACGAATGACTTACGACCCTATGAGATCGACAATACTTTGGATCATTCGTATGTCTAAATTCTTTTGGTTGTTTAGACCCGGGAAGCTGGATCACCTTCTTATCCAAGACATTATCCTACATGTCGGCTAGTTGGTGGCGGGTTTCGTCGTTGTCTAATGGAGAGCACCAGAATAAGATCGGGTTGTCAAAGGAGAGGTGTCAAAGGGAGGATGATGCAAGTCGTCTCAATCGTCGTCAAGGATTTAAAGAAGAGTCAAGCTTCATAAGCGCAATGTAATACATCGGAATTATGGTCTTAGGCTACTTGGTCGAGTAGGGGGTACTCAACCGAGTAGTTGTCGTAAGCAGTCTGTCAGAGTTCTGTTTGTTGTAAACTCGGGCGAGTGAGTTAGCACTCGGTCGAGTGTGTCTTACTTGATCAAGTAACCTGCACTCAGTCGAGTGTGCCTTACTCGGTCGAGTGGCTTTTACTCGACCGAGTGTCCGGTTTGTTACGGGTTTTCCGCGGTTTGATATAAATAGAACAGAAGCATGTTATAATCGTATTTTTACTTAAAAACTTTCATTAGATAGCTTAATCACCTTTTTCACAAAACTGAACAATGTAAACTGCTTCTCTTATATTCATATCGATCCAAGGCTTGAGTTCATCACATCTTGGAGATTGTCACACCGTTGCATTCGTAATCGTCAGGGTAAGTTAATTGGTTTAGTCTTTTATGGTTTTGAATTAGATTAATGAAACCCTAGTTTGGGTATTTTGGGGGTTTTGGGATTAAATTGCATTTTCCGTTGTATTGATTGATTGTTGTTATTCTAGGAGGAGATTTTGTAGAGGAAGATTTCTAGACCTTTTGCTGTGATTGATTGGATTGCTTATCAAGTAGAGTTTTCCTTCTCGGGTTATTGTATAACAGTATGATGTATGATGTGACGATCTTTGTTAATACCTTATGATTGAGATATGTTGATGTTATGTTATTGGTATTGGTATTGTGACCATTGAGAGAGATGGTCTCACCCCCATTGTCCGCCTCTTGTGTTTCTCGACGCAAGGGGGATGTGCACATTAATGGATTTGGGTTCGCTCGTTGTGATGAGCGGGGGTTTTGGTAGTAAGGTTGTGGTCCCCACTGGCGGTGTGGATTATCTGTTGCGATGGGTAATCTGGCAGGGCTACACACCTTGGTGTGTAGTCGATTACTGGTTATTATGGAGTATGGAGATATTGGTTACAGATACTGTGGATGTCTATGCTTTGTTGTTATATCTTATTGTTGTATAGTTGACTGTCCCCGTTTATATTTTCAAAACTATGGTGATCCATTCGGGGATGGTGAGCAGTTGGTTTAGCAGGTGATGATGGATGTTGATGTGGATGTTGCTGCGGGGTTTGGCAGGGATGAGTCATCACCAGTCTTTTTGTAGTCTAGCTTCCGCTTGTTGTTGTTTTTATATTATTATCACTTTCAGGATTTTACAAAGTGGTATTAGAGCGGCGATTTTGGAACCTTAAACAAATGAACAAAATGAACATAGGGTGTCTAAATAAAATGAACCCGGGTAGGAGTTGTTTAGAGCTACTGCAAAGGCTTGGGAGACGTCCTAAAGCCGCATTCTGCCTTTACAACTTTTCCGGTCACTATGGGTTGTTAAGGGTCGTTGTATGCCTATATGTTTCTTATGTATGTTAGATGTTATATGTATGAGTTGCATGGAGGATGTGTGAAGTATGTGGATATGAGTTGAGTGGTTATATATGCTGGATGAAGTATCTGTTTAAGGAGTTAGCAACAATTGTAGGGCGTATATATGTGATTTATGTTTTGTATAAGCATGGGGGTATTTCGAGTTTGGCATGACTCGACCGAGTGAGGGGAACTCGACCGAGTACGGGATACTCGACCGATCCCCTACTACTCAACCGGGTGGGTAAATTGAGTTTTTGGGACAGAAGCGCTGGAATTTTTTTACTCGACCGAGTGTGCGAGGCACTTGATCGAGTGGGTTGTACTCGACCGAGTGCGTATTCTGCTATTTTCTGGTCAGGTTCTAGAATAGTTGAACTCGACCGAGTACATATGTGACTCGACCGAGTCGAGTGTACGCGACCGAGGGGTCCTTGGCACTCAATCGAGTGTCCTTCTTAGGAGGATATATGTTTGTTTGAGTCGTAGGCTATGTGCTTACGACTGTTTCTCTTATATAGTTAAAGATGCCTCCCAAAATATCAGCTGCGTACATGAGGCTACCGAGATGAGCATTGAGGAGATTGCTCATATGATTGAACACCAAGAGGCTCTTGCCGAGGCTCTCAAGGATAGGGAAGGCGAAGGAGGTGGTGGTGGATGCTACAAAGATGAGCACCACCATCTCTCGCTTCAACCCTACGACCTATGAGGGCACAGAGGCGCCGAATTTGCTTGACAACTGGCATAGGGAGATGGAGAGTGTGCTTGAGCTGGTCAACTGTCCGAAAAAAATGAAGGTTGAACAAGCTGCGTTCTACCAAAGGGATGAGGCTGGAGTATGGTAGAATAGGGAGAAGGAAGCTATTAGGGAGTACTATAAGGGCTTGGGGGAATCTTCTATTCCCTGGGTTGAATTCAAGAAGACTATGAGGCACTAATTCGTTCCGGAGCATGTTCGGAACAAGATGAGGGCGGAGTTCGACTCTTTTCGCATAACTGAGGGTATGACCTGTTGCGATGGGTAATATGGCAGAGCTACACACCTTGGTGTGTAGTATATTACTGGTTACTATGGAGTATGGAGATATTGGTTACAAATACTATGGATTTTTATGCTTTATTGTTATATCATATTGTTGTATAGTTGACTGACCCCGTTATGTTTTCAAAATTGTGGTGATCCATTCGGGGATGGTGAGCAGTTGGTTTAGCAGGTGATGATGGATGTTGATGTGGATGTTGCTGCGGGGTTTGGCAGGGATGAGTCATCACCAGTCTTTTTGTAGTCTAGCTTCCGCATGTCGTTGTTTTTATACTTTTATCACTTTCGGATTTTGGAGTTGTATTTGTATTTTGGAGACTTGTAACCATTTTAATAAGTTAATCTTTTAATTATGTTTTATTATGGTTTTAATGATGTACACTATCTCGGGTAACCGAGATGGTAACACTCTCATATCTTGAGGTAGTCCTTGATAAGGTATCTTGGGGTATGCGGGTGTTACACGCAAAGTTATGTCGTCGTCATGTGTGGTCGTCCGTAAGTCACCAGCTAGGAAGCTTCTCTACGGAGTTTAGAATAACTGTCGCATTTGATTTCGAAATAAGTGAGACGGATTCTTAGGCGTGTAGTCACTATTGGCAGGGTCCCGCACCAGTAAACGAGGTATACTCATTGAAAATCTCAACCCAAGCTCAACGGCCACCCCGATTTCGCAGTTTATACACCAAAAAGGAGCAAATTTTGAACTTTAAGAATCGCGGACCACGCTGAGTTAATGATGAGCACTGGTCATACATCGAGAAGGAAACAATTAGATGATGGTTAGCTGAAAATTAGGCAGGAATAATGGCGCCAGTACGTTTTAGTCCATATATGATGATGCGAAGTTCACTTATGGCATCGGAAAAGAAACATGCTGCATACGAAAAAAAATGATTAGTAAATTTTTAATTTTGATCATTTACGAACCCGAAAAAAATCGGTTGTGGTGGGAGATCAAGAAGAAGGTCGAGCTGCAAATTTGTGTTCCTTAGGTCGTGAACCGAAGTACTTCTGTCGAAGAGAATTTTCAAATTTTTGATACGGGATGAAGGAGTAATTGTGTGTACATTCATGATGTTCTTTATTCCTTTTATAATCATGGTCAACTTAGAGTTTTAGTGAAACTAGAAGATTAGAGAAGATGAAATTTTAACTTTTGATCTTTTGGTTATAGAGTACCTCCGCATTAGGATTGGTGGTGTTGCTTGTTTGACGGGTAATAGAATCCATGTTATTTAATTAAGAGTTAAATTTTATCTCTAATCAAATGGGTTGGTTAATTACTCAAGAGAAGTCAAAGGGCATTCGGTTTAGTTGAATAAGTTATTCGTGAGTAATTGTCTTTCGCCTTCCTGCGAATTTAAGTTTGGTCCGTCAAGAATAGGCTTGGGCGGCTGCAAAAGTATAACTTCGGGACCGACTCACGCCTAAACACTCCAGTGTGTGCACGTGATTCAATCCCGTGGGGCAAATTTATAGACATAAAAATGTGTCTTACATTTTTAAAACGGAGTCAAAGGTCAAATATTGACTTATGTGGAAGTTTATCGTTTGAGAAATAAGTCGGTCGATTTTAGTCCAAACAAATATGACGGTATTTAGTCCATTTTGCCAAGATTTTAAATCGTTCACTCAGAAAATGGATTGTGTTAAATTTTTAATAGGAAGTATGGGAAATAAATGTTAATCCGAAAATAACAGTGCTAAGTCCAAATTGGACTAGTACTTTGGCAGCCCACGAAATGAAGGTTGACAAGCCCGTAATTTCTCGAAGCAAAGCAGGACCTTGTCGACAATGAGACGTTTAAAAAAAAGAAACCATGCATTGAATTTGGAATGATGACGCACGCATGCATGTATCATTATAATTTAATGTTATTTTTCCAACACCAATATACTTGGTCACTAACGGATTAACATCATTGCATTTTTGTTCCACTAATAGTGGGAAAATAGCAGGAGTCCCGGGACCTAGTTACTCGAAAAAAGGAGAAGAAATAGCATGTGGTTGCATGTGTTACCCAAAACAAAGTCTTATAAATAGGAGTAATTACTCTCATTTGAAACTAATGAAATAATCACTATTCACAAGATTCACAAAAAATACTTTAGAGAAAACAAAAAGTTCTCTACAAAAAGCTTTTCTGCAAAAATCTCTCCTAAGAGAAAATAAGAGAAAAGAAAATACATTCATCTCCAGTCATCTAGATTTGGATACTAAACTACTCTTTGATCCGACATAGAGCATCCGTCGCCGTCGATTGAAGGGAGGCAAATCACATCTCAGAAAGGAGAATCAAGTCTTTAATTCAACCCTCCTAGTCATTCAAAGTGTGGAAATCGAATCAGTAGAAAAATTAGTAGATTGTATCTTAATCTTTTGAATTAATAAAATTATTATTTTGTTGCATTCTTTTGTGTTTTATCTACGTTTTACAGATTAACACAAATTTTTTGTTACAACCACCATCATTGTCAACCTTGTGCTTATCACTCACTTTCTCTTTAGCTTCTTTAGCCATATTCGCCAACCTTTCAGCATGCCCTGCCCTTTCGTATACTTCTTTCAAATCAGTGAGTACTCCAGCTAGTAACCTCTCTAAGATCTTCAGTGTCTATCCCTTCTCAAAACGAAGTGATAAGGCCTACTGGCTCAGCTGCATCTCCTCAACATAAAAGAATAGTTCATTGAACTTAATATAATATTCTGACATAGTCATGACGAAGGAATCGAACTCCGCTCTCAATTGACTCCGAATATACTCCGGAATAAACTCTTGCCTTAGCTCAGCTCGAAACTCATCCCAAGGAATCGCCGCTTCCCCTTTATCCTTGTAGTATTCCCTCATAGTCATTCTCTCCCGATACCACCATACTCCAGCCTGACCTGCCAAGTAGAAAGCAGCCTGGTCTACTTTCATAATATCCGGACATTTGACCACCTCAAATATGTTCTCCATTTCACGAATCCAATAGTCAAGCAAATTTGGTGTACCAGTGCCCTCATATTTCGTAGGGTGGTGGTGGGCAATAGCAGTGCTAATAACAGATGCATCTACTACCACTTGCCTTTCTTTCCCCACATTCATTAGGGCCTCAGTGAGCATGTCATTCTGCTCAATTATTCTCTCTATCTTGTCAATATTCATGTTAGCGACTTTTGCGATAACTGCTGATCTCTTTGACAGCATTTTGAGCTTCAATAACAAAATAAACGTAAACACATAGCCAACGGCTAAAACAACATCTCGTCTGCCAAAGGGGGATACTCGACCAAGTACTGTAAACCACTCGATCGAGTAACCACCACTCGGTCGAGTTCCTCACCTGAACTCGACCGAGTGCTCACACTCTAGTAGTTGTCACTAAAATCACAGAAAACCCACTCGGCACCAGGGACACTCGGTCGAGTCTTCTAACTCATTCGGCTGAGTCATGCAAAATAGGCCTCCCTTCACATATCTCCACCTTACATCTAACACAACTCTTATTTCACATGTTCCTACGTATATAGCTCATAACAAGTAAACGTATCTGTAATACTCCTCATTTCTGGTCGTAGCATACTCGGTCGAGTAGGCTGCACTCGACCGAGTGCGCATGTTACGATTTTTAGTCTGGCTACTATCTTGGGGGCACTTGACCGAGTGTTTCGAGTACGTTGGACACTCGATTGAGTGTCCGGTCTGTAAGTGGTTTTCTGCGGTTGGATTTGAGTGATTAAGAGATGTTTTATAAGTCGTGTTTACAGTTTTAAACCGTCACATTACAACCCCAATCACCTCTAAACCTCTCCCTAATCACTCTCTTAATCATCTATCAAGGTTTTTGGTATTTGCATTCGAGATTTCGCCTTCCTTCGTGTCGATCGGTTGTAACTCTTGATCTATGTTCTCTATTTGTTTTATTTATGACCTAACCCTAATTGGGTGAACTGGGGGAATTGGTAATTGGGCTTGCTAGATTGATTATTGAGGGGTAGTTAGTAATTGTATGTGATTATTATTTGTAGGTGACAGTTTCATAGAGGATTGCTATTGCGATTACTTGTGGGTGTGCTTGGATTGAGAAAAGGTAGGGTTTCCCCACTTAGTATAGTTTGTATTTGATTTTATTGTTGTATTCAATTGTCAGCATGAGTACGTTATTGTGATTGTTGCTTATAGTGTTGTGTTACCTGTTGTGGTTGTTGGAGGATTGGATTAGATATTGTGAGCCATGTCGGGATATGGTGTCACCCCCTTGTTTCGCCTCTTGTGACTCCCGTCACAAGGGGGATGTTCACATTAATGATTTTGGGTTCGCTCGTTGCAATGAGCAGGAATTTTGATGTTAGTGTTGCGGTCGGGCATCGGCTAGGGTGTGTTACTTGTTGCGATGGGAACCCGACTACTCTTTCCGATGAGAGCCATTGGTTACTACGGAGTTGGAGTTGGAGGAGGACACTATTGTTGTGTATGCTTGTGGTGTCCTAATTTACTATCGTTTCTGTGTTATTCCTATTTTGTTTACTGGACTTGTGTGGTGTTTGTGTGTTTTCTGTTTCTTTTATTTGTCTGTGGTGATCTAGTAGATGTTTGAGCTTGCTTGCGGGTTTGGATGGGATGCCGTCGAGATTAGTATACTTAGCTTCTGTTGTCACTTAAACTATCTTTATCATTTTGAGTTGTATCACTTTTGGGGTTTTGGAAATAACTTGGTTAATTCATTTATATACATTACATGTTTTATTATAATATCTTTGATATGTACTACCTCGGGCAACCGAGATGCTAATGCTCTCGTATTCTAAGGTAGGCTTTAGTAAGGCACCTTGGTAGATGGGGGTGTTACAAAGTGGTATCAGAGCGACTATTTTGGAACCAAAAACTATTGAACCAATGAACGTAGGGTGTCTAATAAAATGAACCCGAGTCAAGGTTGTTTGGAGCTACCACAAAGATTTGGGAGACGTCCTAAAATCGCACTATGGCCCTTACAATCTCGAGCCGGTAATTACGGGGAGGTGGTATGGGATTTGAATGCCTAATGTGTGTTGCTTTGTGTATATCGATCGAATGAGTATGCATATGATGGATGATCCACAGTGAAGTTGGTTTATGTGGATTCGGAGTGAAGTGTTCTAGCATGTGAACATAAGAATTGAAGTGTTTATTCTTGCGTATATATGTTTAGGAACATATGAATAAGATTTGTATTACATATAAAGGTGGGGATATGTGATGGGAGGCCTGATTTGCATGACTCGAGGGGCAGGGGACTCGATCGAGTAAGGGCTACTCGATCGAGTGTCCCTGGCACTCGACCGAGCGAGGTTTTGTGTTTTTGAGTTCAGCTACTGGAGTGTGGGCACTCGGCCGAGTATGGTGGGTACTCGACCGAGTGGTGTTTACTCGGTCAAGTAGATTGAGCACTCGACCAAGTGACCTTTGTTATGGACCTATACTTGTCTTTTGTTCTATTTGGATGTCACATCGATTTTAATAGCTTTGTTTTGTTTCATAATGCGTTGTTTTACTTGTATTTTGGTCTGTATGCATGAGTTGGACGGATCTTATAACGTGGAGAGCACCACCTTATGACTGACATGATCTTTGTGAGAAGGACATGTGGTTAGAAGTGATTGTGATGGATAGTGGGAAGAGAAAGTGAAGTTGATAAGTTTATTGAGTTAAGGAGAAAGTTTTGCGATTCATGGTGAATGATATTGATGTAAGCTTGGGTAATGTAGTAACGTTTGTTTACGGTCAAGTGGTAATGTGGGTATGGTGATTACAGGAATAAAAGATTGAGATGAGATATATGAATGGTTGCAAATTGGACCATGTAGGGACTAATGAAGGAAATGGCTATGGTTATGTTGGCTAAGGATATACGTAATGGAAAGTCTTTATAGAAGAATGCAAAAGAATGGGTCTAGTGAGCTTAGATTAATTTGTGTCGCGATGTGTATTTGTATATAGTGGTTGTGTTTGGAAATTTGAATTACTAAGAGGCGAACCTAGTTTCTGTAATTATTTGCGAAGGTAACGGGTAGGAGGTGAATTTGGTTTTCTGGAGATGTTAAAGGAAGGTTTAATTAATTAAAGAGTAATCATTAATTGTTTGGACTTATTGGTGGTGAGTGTGAGTGAGTAGAATGTTGAGAGAGATTATTGGTAAGAAAAAATGTGAAGTTACTGATACAAATGATTGGAATTTGAGTTTTGGAGCAATGAAAAGATAACTAGATTACTAAAGGGCTAGGTTGTGGGAGTATTGATTAGGTTGTTAAATAGGTTTCGCAAGTGTAATGAGAAAACAAGATCGATATGAATTGAGCGAAGGTTGACATGCGTTATAAGAAATCAATATAAGGAAATATGGTGGCATGAGGTACTATAAAGAAGAGGTGATTTAAAGGTTATACAGGATATGTGAGATGGCATGATATTAAGGAGTCTCAAGTAATAAAAGGGGGTAAGAATTTAAGAGAGTAATTACATGGTATGAGGACATTGGTGGTGAGCTAGATTGAGAATCATGTGCAGAATTTAATGGCTTTTGATGGTGTTTGGTAGCTATATGAGGTACCTTAATAGGTGGCGGCGGCTTGTGGTTGTACGAGCATGGCTTAGGTGGTAGAATAATCAAGGACGGAATTGGAATATATATTAAGATAATTTTGTGGATTCATCTAGTGGAGTTAATTTTTTGGACGGTAACTGAAATAGAAAAGGGGATTCTTACATTTAAAAGTGAGTGTAAGAGAGTAGTAATAGAAGTGATGGTTGTGTTGTGGTGTTGCTATCCGTGGCTCTGTGTAGTGTCGTTAGATGGGAATGTCAGTCTTTCTTAAGAGGTTAGCCATAGGGATGGTTGGGATGAGTTGGGAGGTGGTTTTGATTCTGATGTGACTCGTTTTTACGCACATTTAGTCGCCTAACTAGCCTCATTCCACACGCTTTTATGTATGTATTAGGGTCGTTTCTTATCTTTAGCTACCTATTTGCTGTTCTATGAGGTTTTGGTGCTTTTGGTAGGAGAAGAGTACCGACCTTAGATGTAATACCCGGATATTTTAGGACCCGTACGAGAGTCTTGGGATGCGTGAGAGTCATTCGGGAGTAAGATTGGACCCTACACTAGACCAAGTGGAGCTTAGACTAGACCAAGTGAAGACTAGAGTGGACCGAGTAAGCCTGTTGAGGACCGAGTAAGGTCGACTCGGCCGAGTAGAGCGTCTACTTGACCGAGTATAGTTGACTCGGCCGAGTACAGTGTATACTCGATCGAGTAGGTGGCACTCGACTAAGTAGACCGAGTCACTCGACCGAGTCACTCGACCAAGTGACACTGTCAGCGCCCGATAAATGATATTTCAACCCCTAACCCTAATCCTTTTCCTATCTTCTTCCTTATCTCTCCAAACTCTTTTGCTTCTTTCTAAAGCCCACATAAACATCTACATACGAGATTCAAGCTTGCTTCAAGGGATTGCTCACCTATTTATCCTTCCTACTACATAAGTAAGTAAGATCTACCTTTTCTAGTCTTATGAACCCTAGATTTTGGGGATTTCCAATTAGGTTGTTTAATTAGTAATTATTGTTAGTATAAGGGTAATTCGTGAGTAACATTAAGGGGTTTTGTATAGTATTATAGTGTAGGATGATTTGTGATAGTTATTATGTTGTATTGTAGGATGAAACGATTTTATGAGACGGATCTTGCTTGTTAATTGGATTGCTTATGAAGAATGCTAAAAGGTAGGTTAATCCTATTTGTTTTCGATATTGTATATGGGTTTGTATGCATTTGTCATTAGATTCTATGATATTAGTAGTCTTGCATTCACATGGTAAATGAGGTTGATGTTGAGTTCATGTATGAGTCGGAATTGCATAATCACATGGTATTGGTTGTGTTGACTTAAGAGTTGAGACTCTTGGATACATGGTTACATTATGGTATGCTGGTAATATGTCGAATAATGGGTTATATTCGGCATTGTGTTTATAATTGCATTCATATGTCTCATGTCCTTATTGGAGATTGGTGGTTGTGTTGTGATTATTATGGAGACGTGAGGCGGTTGGGAGACCGTCTCATGCTTGGCTCGCCTCTTGGAATTTCCCCCTCCATAAGGGATGTGCGCATTAATGTCTTGAGTTATGGAGGGACACGTATGGTTGAGTCACGTCGTCTGGCAGGGGATCTGAGTCGCTCTCGGGCTCGGTACCACCGGTGTGTCCGGTGTGTCCGGAGTACCTTTTTCGGGCTGCGGTCCGGGTTGTTTTGGTGGGCGGTGCTGCGGTGCCGTCACCGGATTTTGAGTACGTCTGGGTGTGTCCCGGTACCGGTGTTATGTGGTTGGAGATTGTATTCCATGCATTTTATCGTTGTATTTCATAACCGTATTTCATTTGTCGTATCCTACATGTTTATAATATCGAAACTGACCGTTTGTGGCTTGTGTTAATTGCCACCTATTTCCGGGGTGGCCTGTGTCGATCCATATGATATTTCCGATCATACAGGGAGCAGGTTATATACAGGTTGCATTTGTGGTCACGCGGGAGACGGGACGAGCCATACTTTAGGAGTCGAGTCGGCATGAGATATATTTGTATTAGAGAGTCGTAGTAGTATGAGTTGTACTTATTTATCATTTGTTTACATTTATCTAAGTCACTAAACCATTATTTATAATAAAGGCTTCTTGATTGTATCTCCGAAACACTACCTCGGGAAACCGAGATGGTAACGCTCCAATTATCTTGGCCGGATAATCGGGGTGTTACAAAGTGGTATTAGAGCGACGGTTTTGGAACCTAAAACAATGAACAAAAATGAATGTAGGAGTGTCTAATAAAATGAACCGGACACGAGTACGATAGGAGATCGGTTTTGGATGACTAGGCTCCCTCATGTCAAAACTAGTGCTTATTGTCTCGGTTGGTTACCACGTGGGTGAATATGAGTATGGGAACGCTATGTGAATTGTGGAGTCGTTGCATGAATGTTGCGACAATGGATGAATTCTTATAATGGATACGATGTGTTTTTCGGAATTGTGGTGTATGAGTATTCTTGAGGGACATTAGGCCCGCATCCTAGACGTGTAAAGTGTCATGTGCGTGTTTGAGATCGATAATATTATCTTTTGAGTAGGAATAATGATGATAGTGTTAGAGTGTCTACGAGTATGAAGGTAATGTGTTGAGAACGGCAAGTGTAATGACGTATAAACTAACCCGGGATAAGTCACATGTCAAACTAACGGCAATCAAGAGCCTGTTTCCTCCGAATATCATCATAAAGCTCTGGCTCAACTGTCAAATTCCCTTCTGGATCACATTTATTTCCATCTTGGTCACCTCATCTCTCAATCTCATCAATGACATAGCTGTGCATAAGGAATGCACACTCTTCCTACTCAGCGCATCTGCCACCACATTCGCCTTCCCTTCATGATACACAATATCCATGTCATAATCCCCAATGAGATCCATCCATATCCTCTGTCGCATATTGAACTCCTTTTGAGTGTAGATGTACTTCAGACTCTTGTGATCAGAAAACACCTTAAAGGTTGCCCGTACAAATAGTGTCTCCAAATCTTTAGAACAAAAACGGTTGGAGTGAGTGTCCTCAACAATGGTGCGATCACGATGATGATTTAAAATATCGTCATTATAAACTCAATATAAGAATACGCAAGGGATGATTC
>VHZZ01001019.1:15178-35041 GCA_009801015.1 Silene noctiflora | reverse complement strand
ATAGACTTTTATACCCGTTTCCGTAATTCAACTCTGTAACCCGTGATAATGTTACAATAATAATGTTAGTAATGATAATAATAAATAATAAATTTTTAATAATAATAATGGGTATGTAATGATAATTAATTAGACGGTAATAATAATAAAGGATACGAGCAAGTAGTTAATAATGCATATTATTGTTCTAGGCGACGGATTTGAAGTGGAATATTTCTGAGCCTTGCCGCTTATACTGTTAAGACTTGCCTTACGAGGTAGGATGATTAATATGTTGTTCCCTATATTTGTTCAGTTTTGGATGCTATGTTTTGATGAATGCATTATTATATGGAATATGGCATGGGTTGAATTGTGAATTATTATTATATTCRTAAGCATGATTTATGCACYTGATAYTGGTTTKMGTTATGATTAAGCATGATTTAAYTGTGCATTCATGAGCATGGCATATGCATGTTAGGATGGATATCAGTTGGATATCGGTTGGATATCCGTGTTTGTGATTTAAAGGCCCGGGCTGGTTCTGCAGACCTGTCTCCGGATAACCTCAGTTGTTATGCTGGTTTCTCGATATTGATCGAGGTATACCCGGCCAGGGATTGGCGGGTGGGAGTTTCGGGTTGATGAGCTCAGGAGAAAGGTCATGGCAACTGCATTTATCATTCATTTGCATATTTGTTTACTGTCGATTAATTATCCTACTCAACCGTGAGGTTGACCGTGTATTCGTTGACACCTGTGATGATTCGTAATGGGGAGCAGATTTGACAGGTAACTGAATTTAGGTGGGAGCTTGGAATGGCGTGAGGACTTGGATGAACCGACCTAGATTAGATCACATGTTAGAATATCCATTGTATTTTCTTTCCGTAGTCATGTAATGAGTATTCAATTGTAAACACTTAATTAAATTTTTAATCATACACTGCGTTTCATTCCCTTTGATTATCTACTACCTTGGTTAATCCGAGATGGTAACACGCTTATTTATATGAGAAGTCCTAGTACAGGTTCTTGGATAAATGGGGGTGTTACAATTTTTTTTGTTATGAAAATAATCAAAGTGATTTATAGTTTCATTTATACATAGTATGAATAATATGAGTAAATTCATTCTCAATTCAACTAACAACTTCAATAAAAAATTTAATAGTTTGTAATTTTATATTATTTATACTTTAAATAAATATTATAATTTAGTGTTTGATGAAAATTATATAATTTGAAGAAAAGATTAATTTCAATGAAAAACATTATATAATAAAATACATTATAATTATTAATTTCCTTATTTATTGAATACAATTAAATTATCAATAACTTCCTAGTTAAGAAGATGTTTTTTAGAGTGAAAATTTGTGTTAATATATTCTTTTAGTAGATAGGGGATTTAAATCAATGGTATTATAATTTATAACTCTTATTAGAGCCGACTCGTATTGTAACCAAATCCGGAGGATCCAAGTGGAGATGATCCGTTAAAGAGGTGTACTAGTAGCGAGGGGAGGCCAGGATGAGGTGTAGTAAAATAGAGAGCCAAGTAGAAACCCTAAAAGAAAGGCAGCCGAAAACAATCGCATATTCCTCCTCCTCCATTCACCGCACTTCTCTCTCATCTCTCGTAGGTTACAACAGTAATTGAGTGTCTGTCTGATGTCGCGGGTTTATGTGGGAAACTTGGATCCGAGGGTGAACGAGCGTGATCTTGAAGACGAGTTTCGCACCTTCGGCGTCATTCGCAGGTACAACAATGGACTACTTTTAATTCTTTCTTTTCTTAATTTTAATTTAATTAGTTAATTAATTGTGTGACTGTGCTGCAGTGTATGGGTTGCTCGTAGACCACCTGGCTATGCCTTCGTTGATTTTGATGATCCTAGGGATGCCAAAGACGCCATTCACCAGCTCGATGGTACTATTACCCCTTTCTTTTTCTATCAATTCATCATCTTGCGTTTCAATATCTAATCACAGTGGCATCTTTTACTAACCCACTAAATCAATTGGGTTTCCATTCCAAACAATACCAACCAATCTATTATTATCAAGTCACTTGCCCTCTGCAATTTTTAATTTGCGTCGTAATACGCTGATGAATGATGATTACTTCTCCCCCCCATATCCACCTTTTACGTTATATTAGTATTGACCCCTGTTAAGCAACTTTAATGTTGTTTACAATATGATTTAATTGTCATCCTCATTCTTTTCGTCAATTTTTATGTCCGTTGTCATATTCACTGACTGTATGTTTCCAAAATTTATTTTCTATTCTGTCCATCCATCATTCTATTGTCGATGCCACACAGGAATGTGTTCGATTTTGAGTTTCGCACCTGAGATTATAATTGCTTTTTTCGTAAAGTCTTTATTAATCTAAATTTCGTTTATCTGGGTCCATGCACTTTGTAGGTAAAAATGGTTGGAGAATTGAGCTTTCACACAATTCCAGAGGTGGCGGAGGAGGTGGCCGTGGTGGTGCTGGTGGTGGAGGTGGCCGTGGACGAGGTGGTTCTGATTTGAAGTGCTATGAATGTGGTGAACCTGGTCACTTTGCTCGTGAATGTCGATCACGAGATGGTGGTGGTGGCGGAGGCGGAAGGCGTCGCAGCCGCAGCCGCAGTCCTAGATACAGGAGGAGCCCAAGTTATGGAAGGAGGTATTGTCAAAGACACGTTGATAGTCTTATTTTCTTCTGTCTTAGTTTCCACATATCTTGAATCCTATCCTTGATCTTGTTCTTAAATTTGTCCTTTGTTTAAAAGGCGCACTTAGTCTCAAGGTTCACTAGGTCACTAGCCTAAGCTGCCTGGCAAAAGGGTCCCCTGTTAACTACGGCATAGCGTGCTACCGTGGATTTACAATATTTTCTTCTTCTATTTCTCTGATTATGCCATTCCCTTTACTCAATTGTCCATACCATACATGCTATATCTCTATAAAATCCAAAATAGATTATTGTTGCACTTTTTTCCTTGAAAATACAACTTTGTTGCTCACATAGTGCGCCTTGTGTTCATGTTCGTTTCACAGCTCTTTATTGCCACAGCCTCACGTTGCCTTGGTGCACCTTTTCGAACTGGTTGAGCAGTTGTATTTTATCTTTGCTCCTTATGGACTAATATTTAGCAGACTCTCAAACAACTCTAATCAGATTAATATTTATCTTTTCCTGTAGGAGCTACAGCCCACGTGGCAGATCTCCACCACCCCGGCGTCGCAGTCCTTCACCCCGTGGTCGCAGCATAAGTAGGTCACCACTTCCTTATCGTGCCCGCGAGGAGTTGCCTTATGCTAACGGGTAAAGCCCTCAGTTGCTCAAATTTTATTTTTGGATTCTGCTTCCTTTGTTTTAGGGGGAAAGGGCTATAAATCCCATTAAACTGCTCAAACATTATTATTTGGGTCAAGGTAAACAGTTTGTATAATATTAGGTTTGATTTCACTTTCGTATCAGATTTGATTTTTCTAGTCAGTAAATAGCATGCATGTCAATGATAAAGAGTATATAATGGGTTCCTGGCATACTGAATTTCTAATAGCTATTGAATTTTTTGACATGTAGAAATGGTGTCAGGGATCGTCGCCGGAGCAGGAGTTGATGTGTGCTGTTGCTTATGTGACGTTACTGAAAGGCTATGTGTAAGATGCTCAAACATGGTGATGAGTCTTTTTAATCTAGGAACTGCTCTTGGCTTGGAATGTTGGAATTGGTTAAGTTTCTTACTGTTTTGTTTTATGTTATTATGATGCTATATAGTTGCAACTAAGGATTTGGATGTAGCAAATAGTTATTGATTTACTCTAAAAGAACATTTGCAAAAAAGCGTGCTAAGGGTTTTATTGTTTTTTTTTTCCTTGTGGAGGTGTCGTCATGGTTGTGCGACATTTGACATTGTGCCTCTTCTGCTTCACCTACTGCATCATTGGTTATCTGCTTCTACATCCCTTTGGGTTTTGTTACTAGCCGCTTTCCCCTGGATCTCCAATTTTGATTTATTAAGGAATTCACTTGGGAAGCTTGCTTGTTTGAAATACGTCAGCAGTGATGCAGATTTCCCATACATTAGTCGGACTTCTTTTCTGTTGTTTACTCGAATTAGAGAGCTGCATGAATCGCTTCTGTCAGGTACTGGCATTTGTTCTGTAGATGTTGAGTTTGAGGGTTATTTTATTTCTTGGTGGCCGTTGACCATATTAATTGGGTTTTCATGAGTAGGTGTCTTAAAGAAGAGAGGCCCTTTTTTGGAGCAAATGTATCTTGAATGTTTTACTCGAGTTCTTTTTTCTTCTTCGAGTTTTCAACACTAGGTTGGTTAGTTGACAGATACTTGCCCTTGTCTCTGTTGAAATTGATTATCTGCGCTCAGTAGAATCTCCGGGTTTTCTTGCTCGTTTTCCTTGTTTTTTCACGGTTTAAATCTTGCAAACCACCACTTGAAGATGAAGTGCATTTAGCTTGGCCACAAGTTTATTGATGTGGGCTCCGTTGCTCTCTTTCCCTTCTTGAATTACATCCGTCAGTACTGTTTAAGAGTTAGACCGCTCTCGTTTGGGATTTGCTTCGATATGCCACTCCACCCAGTGCTTTTATCCTTGCTACATCCCAGCCCTCGTTGCGCCTCTGCATGCTGTTTGTTGTGGCTTTTCTTTCAAGGACATTTTGGGTCTTCCTAATGCTCCTAATTTATGCAGGAATATGTATCATCTTCATATTTAGGTTTGCTCTATTTGTGAACATTTGGCTAAAATATTCGCCGTCAGAGAATTGGATCAAATTAAATTTCGTATTCATTCAATACAAGAGCTAACAAATATTTAGAACAATTTTTCCGTGAAAATTGAAAAATCAAAGTTAATCTGATCAAATTGAAAGCCAATTTGCTCGAGTTGCGGAATTATGGGTAGCAACCTAGCAAAATCCTACCCGCCTAATAAATATCACTCATAAGCACAGCTAAGGCTCCGCAGTTGACACTAGACGGTGTAATATGCCATCAAAATGTTTGGCGATTCGGAAACTGGTGCAAAACCAATTAACTGTTTCTAATCTAGCAATTTGATGCTTAGGGAAGGTGTGACTTGTTTGTGACTGTTGCGAGGCTTGTCGAATAGGTTGGTGACATAGGGGTATCAGAGCAAAATAGAAAGCAAAGTATTCGTGTTTGTAGCGTACGCTTGGGTGTACCTGGATTGGGCTATGGCACACAGACGCAACAGTCCCCGTTGGCTCCTCGTCCAGCCGAGAAGTGCTCGTCAGGTGCTTCAAAGACTATAAGAGACCAGAATCGGCGAACAGTTGCAAGTACTATTTCCTGCAGCCTCGACATCAAGATTCTTCTTTGGCAATATCATCTTTTCCTCATATACTCTTCCAGGCTCCAGCTGTGTTGATTATCAATTTAACAGTCCACTCGCATCCAGACCATGCCCCTCTACTCCTCCCAGCAACACAAGTGCAGTGTCTGGAACGGAAACCAAATAAGATTAACTGAAAACCAAATCAACCAAACAAGAAAGCAAATTCACTAAGTTGGATCATTTGCATACCATTGATCCAACGCCTTTTAGAACTCCTTGGATGGTCATTGTCAAAACAGTGTTGAATATCGTAGACCAGAACATGGTGAAGTTGAGAGCTATGCGGCTATACATGATCAATGAAGCAACAAGGGTCGCCATTCATGCCAAGTATGAACACTCTTCCACAATAACTTCACTTCATTTTTATGAACTCTAATCATATACATTAACTATCGCATAAAAATTTATGTTTGTTTAACTTGGTGTCTCATCTCATTTCCTCCAAACCTTTGCTTTTGACACATCAACAACTTACCACATTTGTTGTTTATGTCCTTTATATTTTGATGATGTGTCAAAAGGAGAGAGGTGCGACACAGGAGAGTGAACATAAAATGGAGCAGAGAATCTTATTCACAAATTATCACCTCAATTTCCCTTGTTTGACAATACAAACAGATCATTCAACTTATTTTTAGGGCAATCCTGAATATCTGAATATTGAAATTTGATACGAAGAGGTGTTAAATAGTGTTTAGTAAAAAACTAAACGGTTAGTACTGACCCCAGGAATCGGAATTTTCATGTGTCTTCATGATCTTTCAAGCTGAAGTTGTATGCCAAACGGCCACTATACAGTAGGGACAATCATCCAGCCATCAACCTTGTCTAATAAACAAGGCACTCATCTTCACAATCTATAGCTCTTCTCATTTCCAACAAAATAAGATTTAATATAGCATATATTTCTGATGATTTGAGATGTGTCTTATCATGTGCTTTAAACATCTCGAGCAATCCGGAAATTTCCACATAGCTTAACCCAGGAAATTTCTTCACCCCTGTAGTATCCATGGCTTGTCTCAATGTTTTGGCGTCATCCCAGCGGTTGACTGCAGCATACACATTGGATAATCCCACGTATCTTCCATCATGATGAGGGTCTATCTCAATGAGCTTCTTCCCCAATAGTTCAGCAAGGTCAAGCCTTCCATGGTTCATACAACCACTAAGGAGCGAGCCCAACATTGATGGAGTAGGCTTCAGAGGCATTCTGCACAACAAATCATAGGCTTCTTCCACCACACCTGCCCTCGCCAGAACATCTATCATACAGGCATAATGCTCGCACTTGGCCGTCATACCATTTCTCTCAAGGGCTTCAAAAAAGTTCCACGCTTCCTTCACTAAACCTCCATGAGCACAAGCAGATAAGAGGCACAAATAGGTAATCTCATCTGCTTCAACTCCCACAGTTGACATTTCTTTGAATAAATCTAGCGACTCTCTCACAGAGCCATGATTCGCAAGCCCTCCAATGATGGCGTTCCACAGAAACACATCAGATTTAACCTTGGGTATCCCTCTAAACACGGCCAAAGCCACCTCTATCGCTCCACATTTTGCATACATATCCACGAGGGAAGTTAATAACACAAGAGTCAAGGGAAGCTCATTTTCGACTATGTATTGATGCATCAATTTCCCTTGATCAAAAGCACCTAAATGAGCGCAAGCACGTAAAACACTCACCATGGTCACCTCATTAGGCTTAGGTCCCCCGACCAACACCATCCTCTCGAAAAAAGCCAGAGCTTGGGCATATTCACCACCTTTGACCAACCCATCGATAATAGAACTCCACGACACAACATCCTTAACAGGCATGGAGTCAAACACCTCCAGCGCCTTTCCCACATCCCCACATTTGGCATACCCATCCAACATCGAATTCCAGGAAACCCTCGTCCGTTGAAGCATTTCATCAAACACCTTGCGGGCGCAAATAATCTCACCACAGGAAGAATACAAATGGATTAGAGAATTGGAGATAAACAAATCAACATTGTGCCCACATCTCAAAATATAGGAATGAATGGAAACACCTAGACGAATAGAAGAAAGGCGAGCGGAAGCCTTGAGGAGAAAAGGGAAGGTGAAGTGATCAGGGGACACACCAAAGCGCATCATTTGTACGAAAAGTCGAAGCGATTCATAGGGAGACGGAGTGTTAGCGTATGCCCGAATGACGGTATTCCAATCGATAACAGAGGAGGTGGGATAGTAGCGCAACAAACGGTGAGAGTAGTGGGCATGGCCTGAAGTAGCAGATAAGTAGATGAGTTTGGCTGGAAAATTGGGGAATAACCCATCATAAGTTATTAGAAGAGCATGGATTTGGTGAAGCTGTGAAATTGATTTGGGTTTGGATGAATGAAGAAGAGAGATTATAGTTTGGGATATCATTCAACATCTACTTTTTTTTTTTTTTTCAACTTATGCCTAACTAACTTTCACACTCTTTGGGGAAACCTTTCCCAACTTTTTAAAGAGACCTCTTAGAGCTCGTCTCCATTTACCTTTTTTACTTACCCTTCCACTTGTCTTTTTGTCTCACGTTTCTTCAAAGTAACGAATATTGTCCGTCATAAATAAGAATTTATGACTCAAAAAACGGAAGAAACCGGAAACTTGAACTTAATTATACTTAAGTCCAAAAATGGGGTTCTTGTTCACAAACTCTCAATTGTTTAGGCATAGGACGTAGATTCAAGTTGTATAAAATCAGTCCCCATGGACCGAAATTTTGTATGTTAACGGCCTCATCTTTATAAGACAAAATGGTGAAGCACAAATGTAAGATTCTAAAGCACAAATGACAACAAGTGGACCCTATTTTGTCTCCAAAAGAAGCCAAGACCATAAAAGAACAAGGACAAGAGCTAAGACGTCCCATATCAGTCCTTGGACCGTTTTGTATTGTTTTGTTTTGCTTTTTAGCTTTGTACTTTTGTTTTGTAGTCCTTTTAATTGTAGTCATTAGATTAGCGTTTTAAATGAATGGTTTGGATGTAACTTGAGACTTTATTTAAAGAGCTCATTTCCCTTGTAAGAAATCAGATTTGATGAATGAAAATATGAGTGTTTTGCAAAAACAAAACCGAGTCATTTCTTTACTTAGTGCAAGAGAACTTCCATTTGCTTAGTGCTTTGGAGCGGAGTTGAGTCCATGCTTCGTGTTCTTGGACAAAACTACTCCTAGGCTTAAACATGCTTAGTGTTCTTGTTTAAGTCACATCCTTCTATCTTTCATTCTTATGTTGCATAAATCTAAGAAAATAAAACACACTCCAAAACAACCCCCAAAACCGAGAGACAAACGACTCCAAAACAGTCTGTTTCGAGTCCTTTGTTCGTTGGGTTTGTTCTTGGTTGTGGCTCCTCCTCCGTTTCTCGTTTGCTCATGCTAACACGAGGTCGAGGACGAGCAAAACGGTATCCGGGACCGTCCTATTCTTAGCCCGGTTTTAGGTGTCTTTTTATCTTGTTTTTGTGTCATTTGTAAGGATCTCGTGTAATGTTGCAATTGTTGCTGTTTTCGTCAAGCTTTTGAGCATATTTAGGGCTGTTTTCGGACCACCTAGAAGGAGCCTCACCGTTTTAGTCCACAAGTTTAGGGATGTTAGTGGGGGCGTTACATGTGAATACTCTGCTATATTGTTATAAGTTCTGTTTGGCAAACAACACAAAGATTTATAATAGTAGATAACGTTAGCAGACTACGGCTCATAGATTTTAGTAGCATGTTTGACAATCAAATTAAATTAGCAGAATTAGAAAATGCATTTGGTAATTAGCAGATTATATGAAAAATCTACCATCTACATGTATAAACCGAGTATGTTATTTCAATATGCAGCTATTAGCAGCATATTCAAAAACAGTGGATTCTGACTGCTATATGAATATGTCATTAACCAAATACTTAAAATTAGTAGATTAATGGGTCAATCTACTACTTAAGACGAAATCTACTAATTTCACCGAATATGCCGTTTACCAAACAAGACCTAGTCCCCTTACTAAAGCAGGCATAAGTAGAGTTTTAGTTGGCTGGTCGGGTAGCAGTGAGTGTCAAATATTGTACCCATCATGGTGGGGTGGACATGAATTTTACATCCAACCTGCCAATATTGTACCTGTCATGGGTGGTGAGATAAGAATGTCAAATATTTATTTCTTGTATTAGCCTATGAACTGAATTTATATTTTGTTGGCATTAAATTTTCCCTTTGTAACTCCTTTTACCAAAAAAAAAAATAGAGTTTTGAGTAATATTCCTAGTTCCTACCCTTGCGCTGTCGAAAGTTGACAACGATAAAATTTTGGGACGGGTTCCTTGTAAAATATTGTAATTGAAAAAAATCTCAATTAAGTCAATTAAAATTAAAAATTTATGTAAGTTAATTAATAAAAACGGAATGATTATTTGTTTGATATGAGAATTGAGGTTTACAATTGAAGAAGTTAAAACTTTTTTATTAGATTTTGAGAGAAACAAGAAATAAAATGTTTTTTTTTTCTTTTTTTTTTTTTTTATTCTGAGTTGAAGAAATGAACGGTAGTGTATAAAAACTTTATAAAAGTAGATACTTTTATATAAATTAGAAAGAGCGTATGTGAAAAGCAATTCGGTAAATTGAAAAAAATGGAAATATGACATTCGAAACCTGAAATAAAAGGGGTTTAATTGGAGTTTGTCTAAAAATGTGCATCCCACATTCCCAGCACTTTGAAGTCTTCCCATAAACATGCAAGTGTTGCTGTATTTAACTAACTTTAAAACACTCATGTGAGCTGTCATTACTCTTTCTTTCTTTCTTTCTTTCATTCTACTTGTATTGTATATACATTATACTCCATTATTATATTCTTTGCCAATCTTTCAACTTACGGAGTATATTGCTACCTGTTGAACAAAGTCAACTTCCGATCTCCCATTCTAAAACATTCATTTCATTCCTGCAATTTTCTGAAACGAGGTTTATTCATATCAAACTTGGGTTTCTTATGAGGAACCCCGTTTCGGGTTTCTGCTTGAGGTCTTGCATTTGACTCAATTTTATCAAGCATGGCCTCCAACAAGGATTCGCGCGTCAGGTATGATTGAATCCATGAATGTTTTACATTTCTAGCAGGATCCGATATCAACTTATCAGTTATCAAGTATATAGGTGTACAAATATGGCTGGTCAAGTCTTTTAAATTGTCCAATCACAATGCTTTAGTTGCCTTCTCTATATTGCTGCTGTTGATTTTAGAGTGTTTCTACCCGTTTCTTGCATACCAACTCCGGTCCTAAAACTGACCTTAATGTTTCTTGTTTTATGGTCTAATGTGCATTATATTCTTGGTAGGACGACTGTCGACAGAGTCGTCCCTGGTATTTTGGGGGCTCTGTGCCAGATTTAGAAGAGCCTCCGCAATTTCCAAATATAAAGGAGGAAGTATCGGATTGTAAATATTTTTAAAAACCAAAAATGTTGACGCCTATTGCCATTTTTTATACTCCCTATTTTTATTTCTCATGTTTTGTAACAAGCAGGTCTGTGTTTAGGTCGCGATACTGTCTAGAATTGAATGTAAGTGAAAACATTGTGGAAGCATACATACGATCAAACTTGATAATTTGGTACAAAGTGTGAAAATGCTATGTAGGACATTAGATATCTGAATTCCAATGATCGCGAAAAACGAGGCTCTGAGAGGCTGAGAGCAGACCGTTTTGGTGTGATCTTACTTGAACCTCGGCTAGAAAGGGTTGTTTCTGAGCTATATATTTTGTATGATATTGATGTACTAGGATTAAATTTGGAGAATCTTTACTATAGAAAAGAATAGTTTAAGCTGGGTTTGAGCTCCTTTATTTTCTTTCTGAAAATGATTTATTTCTGTACTTGATGCCAGCTTCTATGAGAATAGCAACCAGGGTACAGATTATTCCTGGGGAAGAAGTGACTCCTTTCCATCAGAAAAATCATCAGCCTCTCCATTCTACAAACCAACTGTTCCTTTACTCAGTAGTAGCGGTTTTGGAAATAGTTTAGGGAGTGGTATAAACAGATTAGGGGAAGCTTTCAAGTTACCAACATTCAAGGTTTTCTCAAGTGATGAGAAACGTGGTGATGATCAACCCTGGTGGAAGAGAACACTAGATCCTTCAAGCGAGGAAGTCTTGGTGTGGAATCGAGCTTTCTTGGTGGCGTGTCTTGTGGCACTCTTCGTTGATCCACTCTTCTTTTATCTCCCTCAAGTCAATGTTGAAGGCAGGACATCATGTCTCACAAGGAATATTCCACTCGGAGTTCCTCTCACCCTTCTCCGAACTCTGGCAGATATTTTCTACATCTTACATGTTGTTATCAGGTTCCGAACAGCTTTTGTAGCCCCCAGTTCTAGGATATTTGGAAGAGGCGAACTTGTTACTGATAGAAAAGAGATTTCACGGAGGTATATTCGATCAGGTTTCGCAATTGATCTCCTTGCAGCCCTCCCTCTACCTCAGGTATTTACCAAGACTTGGACTTAATAGACTCTCTTTAGCCATTATTGGATTGACTCTCATGTGGTTATGTGTATCATTTAAATCTTTGATAGATGATGTAGAAATTTTTCCTCTGCAGTTTGTGATATGGTTCATCATTCCTATCGCGCTCTCGCAATCTAGAAGTACCTATAATGCACTTCAGTTGATTGTCTTGATCCAATATGTTCTAAGGGTATATCTGATCTTCCCGCTAAATGCTGAGATTGTTAAAGCTGCTGGTGTTGTCACCAAAACTGCTTGGGCCGGAGCTGCATACAATCTTCTACTGTACATGTTAGCTAGTCATGTAAGAAACGGTCACCTTGTGATATAAACAGCACACATCAATTCTCTTACAGAGTATTTTCTAATTAGCAGAATGAACTTGTGATGTCTATTGTTGTGATTTATAGGTGTTGGGGGCAGCATGGTATCTGCTGTCTGTAGAAAGGTTCTCATCATGCTGGAAGAAAGAATGTGAGCTCGAAAAATCCCCCATCGCATGTATTCGCCGTTTCTTAGACTGTACTGAGTTGTCTGATGCTGGTCGTATAAGCTGGGCAAATAGCACACAAGTGTTCGCTAATTGTGATCCCAACAACCCAGACACTAACTTCGACTATGGGATGTTTCAAAATGCAATCCTCAAAAAAGTCGTCTCTGATAACATCATCGACAAGTACTTCTACTGTTTATGGTGGGGATTACAACAGTTGAGGTACATTACTCGTCCCAAAGCGATTACTTTTTATGTCTCACCATCCTCCCATTGCTATGTAACTTTGCACCAGTTACCACTTCTAATGCATGTATGATTTTGCAGTTCATATGGACAGAATTTGAATACGAGCACATTCGTATGGGAAACTTTATTCGCTAGTGTGATCTGCATCATTGGTTTGGTTCTGTTCTCCCTCTTAATAGGAAACATGCAGGTGGGATTAATATCGACTATATAATGATTCCAGATTTCTGACTGACTTGGACTGACTCTTTCTCCATGCTTGAACATAATCTTGCAGACTTATTTGCAATCTATCACTTCAAGGCTGGAGGAGTGGAGACTTAGGAGGCGTGACACTGAAGAGTGGATGAAACATCGGCAACTTCCCGAGCACTTGCAAGAAAGAGTAAGACGGTTTGTTCAGTACAAGTGGCTGGCTACCCGAGGAGTCCACGAAGAAGCTATCCTCAGTTCCTTGCCAACTGACCTAAGGCGTGATATCCAACGCCATCTCTGTCTTGACCTTGTCAGACGAGTAAGTGCCTCCTTTAACACTGAATTCCTCTTAGAAATCGACACAAGTTGCTGAACACACTTCCTATGCAGGTGCCTTTATTTGCTCAAATGGACGCCCAACTACTAGATGCTATATGTGAACGGCTAAGTTCATCTCTGAGTACAACAGGCACATACATTGTCCGTGAAGGTGATCCAGTGACAGAAATGTTGTTCATAATAAGGGGGAAACTAGAGAGCTCAACGACAGATGGAGGTCGGTCAGGGTTTTTCAATTCCATAAGTTTAGGACCAGGAGACTTCTGTGGGGAGGAACTTCTAGCGTGGGCTCTGCTACCCAACTCTGCTAATCTGCCATGCTCTACAAGAACGGTGAAAACATTAGACGAAGTGGAGGCCTTTGCTTTGCCAGCAGAAGACCTTAAGTTTGTGGCTAACCAGTTCAGGCGTCTCCATAGTAAAAAGCTACAGCATACTTTCCGCTACTACTCTCACCAATGGAGAACTTGGGGAGCTTGTTTTCTTCAAGCTGCTTGGAGGAGGTTTAAGAAGAGAAAGATGGCACAAAGTCTCAGTTTGAGAGAGTCTTTCTCTGACCCCGATTCATTAACACATTACGCAAATGCTGACTCTCAAACTAATCAAGTAGCTTCCGATGGCAACAACCAACCAGCTGCTTCTCAAATCGCTCCAAACCTAGGAGTTGCTCTTTTGGCCAAAAAATTTGCCATGAATACAAGAAAAGGCGTGCAGAGATCACGAGAGGTTGACTTGCCTAAGATGATGAAGCCTCAAGATCCCGATTTTTTTGGCAAGCCAACTGATTAATTGTCATTCTAAAAACAAAGAGTACAGGTCATTGAATAGATTTATTACTGGTGATATATAATCATATTGAGTTGGTTGTACATTTGTATCAGCTTTTGTAGATAGAAATGAAAATTTCAGTTTTTACACTCGCCTTTGGAAAGATTTCTGTGTGAACGAATATGGTTGCCAGCGATCATTTTATGGATATCAGTATTGATACAAGCTCATCCTGAAATCTTAACTTGTTGCCTTCTTTTTTTTCTTGTTTTCTGATAAATGTACCGAGTCTAAAGAAAATGCAGCTACAATATGAAGAAATGTTGAACACTAGATGAGATACGACATCCACTCTCCCTGGAGTCTGGAATCTGGATACTCCCAACACCCCAACTTATAATACTATGCCTAAGTGTCGCCATTCTAAGGTTTATACGAGGAAAGGAAGCAGAAGTGCATGATGAATGACATAAAGAACGCTGGTTTATGATCATGACATGCCATCAATTAGAGTATCAAAATCTAGAATTATTTCCTGTAAGCCTCCACATCAAGACTCGCTTTTGGCAAAATCTTCTTCTTTTCCTGGTATTTGGCATACGAATACCATACTCCTCCAGCTGTGTTGATAATCAGTCCACTCACATTCAGACCATGCACCTCTACTCCTCCGAGCAACACAAATCCCAGTGTCTGGAACAGAAACAGAGTAAGATTAACTGAAAACCGCACCCACCAAACAAGAAAGCAAGTTCACAAAGTCGGGATCATATGCATACCGTAGATCCAACACCTTTTAGAACTCCTACTATGGTTGTTGTCAAAGCAGAGTTGACGATTGTACACAAGAACATGGTGAAGTTGAGAGCTATGCCCATGATTAACGAAGCAACAAGGATCGCCATAAATGACAAGGATGAACTCTGTTACCACAATAACTTAACTTCAAATTTCATGAAAGCCAATCATATACAGTAACTATTGCAGACAAATTCATGTTCTACTAGAATCTGTCGAATTTTTTTTTTATTGTTTTTTCTCATCTTGGCCCGCCCTTTAAGGGAAGGGTTTGTTCAACTGGTTTGTTTTTGGGCTGCAGAGGTAAATTAATCCCACGAAGAAAAAATTAAGACTTCTTACCTTTGCAAATAATAAAGATAGTGATTCTGGAACTTCTCTTGTTGCTATGATGAGAAACAGAAGAAACGGAAGTGACAAGAAACTGTTGTAGAACATAATCTCCACTGATGAGAGTCCGTCCTCTGCACCGGACTTCTCAACCAAGACTAGGTACATGGTCTGCATCCAAAATGACCCCACTTTTATTGCACAAATAAGATTCACTTTTAGTGTCCTCTTTAATGTGCAAGTGTGAAAACAAACCTCGAAAGAAACCATATGCCCTAGAACTACAAGATAGTCTTTTCTTAACCAATGCTTATCAAAGAAGAGCATACCTGAAAAAAGACTGAGATCAGGGCCATGCTGTAACCAAAAAGGTCGAATGAAAAATCTCCCAGTGCTGCAATAATTACACCCGCAGCTGTCAGCAATACTGAGAGGCTCACCTATGCAGAGCAGGCAAACAAACAGCTGTTATGGAGGAAAATCAAACTACACATTTAGCAAAAACACACCAATGGGATGACAACCATGCACAAGCAATGAATCGAAGCTCTAAAGCCAAACACACACACACACAAGTTATCCTTTAAGTTGACACTCACAAATTCCACAACTACCAGCCCGGACTAGACTAACAGAACACCAACCCAAGACCTAAGTGGAAGTCTGCACGAAGATGCACCAAATCTAACTTCTGCAACATGAGAAGCTAAGTCACGTCAGAAACCACATAGGTTCAATTGGTCAAGCAGTTCATAGCTGATTGCTTCCAGTGAACTCGGTCTCAGACACCATCGCAGCAAATTTCTCCTCAAGTATTAAACCTTTACATAATTCACGCTTAAGTGATGACCCTATAAGACTAAACAATGCATATTTGCACAAAAAGGCATATTAGGGTCATATCAAGAAGACAGTCCAGTTTACTCATTTTGAACCCTTGAAAATCACTAAGCGGCAATGAAGCATTTGTAATATACGAATGAGAGTTGATCATCCAGAAACAAAGTAGGAAGAAACCTGTGTTGAAGGTGTTTTCTTCCCCGACAAGAATCCAGTGACAAGCACAGCAAGTGGCGTAAGCCTCTTAATGGCAATGTACATGGGAATGTTGACTCCTTTCAAGCTTGCTAACGCAAATGCTACATTGGCATTGTAGAAAAGCGAGACCCACAAAAGCTTCTTAGCAGTATCCATGTTTAAAGGCTTGGCCTTCGTGAATCCCGTAGTGCGGCCACAGTGGATAAGTAGAGCTGTTGCCAATTGCTGAAAATGAGGGAAACAAACAAAGGGAAATACTTTGTAATATCCCTGCAACAGCAAGCGAAAGCAATGTAATGAAGGGTTATGATTGAAAATGGAAGATGTAGGTGATACCTGGACAGTAAGGAGAGTCATTGAGTGTGAGTACTGCATTAAAATGGCCTTGTTTATAAAGACCATGGCCATTGAAGCAACCCCATAAGATAAAGCAGCAATCAAACTGCCATGGAAGAGAGAATTGGAAAAATGATCTGTAAAAGGTAATTAATCAAGGCTACTGCATTTGCTACCATTCTACATAATGCAAAATCGTATTCTCCCCATCCCAATCATTTGTCTACTTTAATTAAAAAAAAAATACCCATCAGACCCTAAATAAGAATAAAAAAAAAAAAAAGTAAATAAATGACTGAGACGAGCGGTACATATTTGTTATTATATCCAGCCATTTGAAGAGCTATAACTTGTCCATGTGCAAAATAGTGCTGAGTTCCATTTCATTATGTTGTTCCCTTATTTTCAAAAATACCCGTCTTAAATAAGAATTTGTGTTTTGTGTAAATGACATTTGGGTTTTACAGCTCAACATAAGAAATAGTGACATAATTATAAAATAGATAGAAAATTGATGAAAATGAAAGGTGAAAATGGGGAAGAGTGAAAACCTGAAGAGAGGAGTAGGGTGTGGATCAGGAAGAACATCCATTGAAATCAAACGTAAATTGAAAATTGGGAGTGATGTTGTTAATGTTAAGGCAGCAACATTGAGACAAACAGACCAACGAATTCAGAAAACAGTTATTATCTGATCCCAAATTCCCCAGATCTACTCACACTTTAAGACTATACTTTGTTACCGCGTTTTTCCCTTGCGTACCTTTCCTACTTCATCAGCTGCCTCCTTTTCAATCAAACTATTTTCCTTTTTTTTTTTTTTTTTTTTTTTTTTAATAAAATTCAATCCAAACAAAACGCAATGCTCATACCTCTTATTCATTTCTTATACATTTTTCAGCAAGTCTCAGTTGTGAATAGACATGGCAAATGGGTTAATTGGGTCGAGTTCTGGTCAGGTCAGTTCGGGTCTCTCATTAATTTTGGGTTAATTTGGGTCGGGTCCGGTCATTTTGGGTTTTAGGTTTGTTGGTCGGGTCTGTTTCGGGTCAAGCGGGTCGAGTTATTTCGGGTCGGGTCATTTTCAAGTCGATGAATAAGAGAAAAAAAGTTATTTCAAATCTTTTCGATTCATTAGAGTTATGTTCTGTCGGGTCATTTTCGGGTTTGGTGGTTTCAGATCGGGCCATTTTCGGATTTGGTGGTTTCGGATCGGGTTATTTTCGGGTTAGATCAGTTAAAGGTCAAGAAAGCTCGGTTCATGTTCGGACCGGGTCGGGTCAATTTCGGTTCTCGGGTCAGGTTGCTTTTGGCAGGTCTACTTGTGAGTTGTGACGACGACGAGTTAAGTACTACCCATTAACACAAGCTCAATTGTAAACAAATGGACTAATTGAGTATTAGTCTAAATTTACGCGGTATATATAAACTTTTTACGTTTTTATTGTATTACTTATAGATTTTTAATTTTCCTATTTTATGTGATTAAATTGGAGTATTTTGATTTAAGAAAAAAAATTAATTAATCTCAAGATTAATCTAAGTGAATAAACTTGTGATATATAAACAAGTTGTTTATATGCTTTGTCCTACCATGAGACAGACTGATAAAAAAGATGTGGTTGTAAGATAAACTTTATGATTTCGATAATGAAAACAGTCCCAAGAATCAATATAAACTTGAATTAATTTAACCCTAATACAATTAATAGACGGAATAAAGGACAAACCTTAGTCCATGTCTTACAGACGCACTCAATACAATAATAAGAAGTATAAATTGATTGATTCTCCTCCTTAACCCTTTCCTTTATGTTCCTTGATGATGGAGAAAGAAAACTGTCTTTCACCCTTCTTTGTTTTTGATGTACGTATGTTTGTCAGGATGATTATTATTTTAACTTACAATATCCCTATCATGTTTATACACTTATATATATGATGGGTTATGTACCTTTTCATATAACCAAACCCGATCGAACCTTTTCGTGAAAGACGAGATATATTAGGGTAAGGTAAGAGGGAATGATAATTCCCGGACTCTAATTACATTTAATCGAGACCGATCCATCACGGTGCCGTCTTTAAAGTCTCGTAATTTTAATATGAGTTTAACTTGTATTTAAACCCAAAACACTTAGGTCACTCGAATATTATTAAATATTATAACATTCTCCCACTTTGCCTTTGTATTGACTTGATGGTTCAATAACTATAATGTGCACTTTTATGTTAAGCTCACTACCTTTTATATACTTAATCGAATTAGAATTAATTGGATCATGGCGGTCATACATCTTTTATTAATCGACATGATTCCTTCCATGTATCACAAATCAATTCCAAATCTAAGTCACCTTTAATTTGAGAAGAACATTAATTCTCATAATTAAATACATGTAGTCTAATAACTGTAATGTATACATATACTATAATGATTAACATGTCTGTTATAACAGAAACAATACTATAAGTGAATTCTAGATGTCATAATTATTACAAGCATATTAAATTTACAATAGCAAGCCCTTTGATACAACACCCATGCGTTCTACATGGCCAATGAACGCCTTGGGTGGTAATCCCTTAGTTAATGGATCTGCTATCATCTTATCCGTTCTTATATGCTCAAATAACACTCTTTGCTTCTGTACCTCCTCCTTGACCGATAAGAACTTTAATTCCATGTGCTTAGCACCCTTGGAGTATTTATCGTTCTTAGAGAAGAAGACGGYTGCAGAATTATCACAATAAATTCTCAGCGGCTTAGCTATACAATCGACGATCCCAAGTCTCGAGATAAAGTTTCGCAACCACAATGCATGAATAGTGGCCTCAAAGCATGCCACAAATTTGGCTCCCATAGTAGAACTAGCAATGACAGACTGCTTCCCACTTTTCCATGATACTGCCCCTTTAGCTAAAAGGAACACGTAACCAAATGTCGATTTTCTACTATCAACACATCCGACATAATCTGAATCTGAATAATCAATCACCTCAAGATGATCGGATCTCCTATAAGTAAGCATGAGCTCCTTAGTGCCTTGCAAGTACCTAAGGACCTTCTTCGAAGCTTTCCAGTGGTCCCTCCCAGGATTACTTTGATACCGACCCAACATTTAAACAGCAAAGCTGATATCTGATCGAGTACATGTCTGAACATAGTTCAAACTCCCAACCACAAATGCATAAAGAATTATCTCCATTCCTTTTCGTTCCAGTTCATTACGGGGACATTGCATCTTACTAAATTTGTCCCATTTCTGTATAGGAACTATCCCTGCAGAGCATTCATTCATTCTATATCTCTCCAAGACTTTGTCGATGTAAGCTTTCTGAGACAACCCTAACAATCCTTGTGATCTATCACGAAAAATTTCAATTCCGATCACATAGGATGCCTCACCCATATCTTTCA